>VDFB02098853.1:0-17456 GCA_007258455.2 Sequoia sempervirens
ATGATTAGTAGAGGACAACAATCAAATGTGATATACTTTCATTTTGTTTTCAGCGGGATACAAGTGTCAAGTAAGACATCACTTGTAATCGGTCAAGCCATGAATTAGATACAACAAATGTGCAGGATTATGATCATTTTCAGATTACTTAGTCAAGGTCTTGACAAAACAGTGAGGTAAAGTTTCTGTCATATCTGCAGGATGAGCACAAAATGCAATTGGGGACCATAATGGAATTTTCAGTTTCGAGCTTCATATGTATATGAGGTTCCAGAATATGTATTCAAGACAAATCTTTTAGATTCTTAGTACCTGGAGAATACTCTCAGAATGAGTATTGGATTTTCATTTTAAGGTTAGTCTACAGTTCTATGTCGATGACAGTTCTGTAATTTGAGCTCAGGTGTTATAACTGTCAAAGAGGGCTACAAAAAATGTCAAAACGGAATGCCTAGTAATATGGGCCAATGAATATAAACAAGCACACAAATTCTTGTTGTTTCATCATGTTCTTGTATATTTCTAAAGGCATTTTTTAAACAAGCAACAGTGATGCAATGCGTTGCTTTCTTTTGAGACACACAGAATGCAGGGAGGTTAAAATAAAGACAAATATCCAAGGAATCTTTTGTTTCAGAAGAAGATGCAAAATATCACTGGTTTTCTGAGCCAAAATCCTGGAGGAAACGCAAGCAAATATATAGTTTTAGCACCATTTCAAGCAAGTATGGGAGGTCGAGTTCTGTCAGAAATTAAGAATATATGCTTTTGTTTTGAAAATCTCCAAACCCATGATAGTATTTTGTTTTAGAAGTTCAGGATAAGGTTCCGGTTCTGGGTAGAGTTTATATCCATAAATGAGTTTACAGTTTCTAATTTTAGATACCCACATGTGAATTTTGTTTCAAAAGTGCAGAAAGAACAATAATAAAGATTTTTGGTATAGCCTTTTTATCTACAAGAGGTCTCCCCGAAAACATATTGTCTTGGCGACTAGGAAGCATGAAGAGTTTCGGCAAGACACAGGCTCTCTACAAGAGGTCTCCTCGAAGTAGTATGTCTTGGCGACAGGAGTGAAAGCATGAGGTTTCAGCAAGACATAAGCTCTCAAACTGATGGTCGAGCTTCAGAAGGACAAAAAACATGATAATCTACAATACCCATATGGGTTTTATTTTAAATAGCAGTTTAAATACAAAATATGAAAATCTCTATATTGATTCGAGCCTCAAAGTAGAAGGAATTCAATTCTCATATGATTTTCATAATAGCCACAAAAGAGACAGCAGGGAAAAGCAGTACGACTACAAGTATGCAGAATTCTGTGATATATCGAGCTCAAGAAAGAAGAAAAATGCAGTTCAGTTTCCAATTTTTAATACCCACATGTGGGTTTATTCATAAAATACAGAAAATGCAGTTTCTTTTAAAAATTTCGAGTACCCATCTTTAGTTCGGCTTCAAGATGCAAAAGAGGATAGCCACAAAAATACCCATGTGTAGAAGTAGTATCAAAAAGACATAATAGTAAGTTTTTTGTTCTGGGTCAAGCCCAAAAGTCAAGAGTTTGTTTCTTATAGTGCTCTTTTGGCACGGCCTGAACATGGCCAGAGGTTCATGAAATAAGGAGAGCTTTTTAGGGTTTCTAGAGAACAAAGAGAGTTACCGGTTCTTATTTCTGATGGAGCTTCTAGCCGTGGATAAAGTTGCATACAGCTTCCAAATGCAGGGGTTCGAGTTCTCAAAGTGATGGCCGAGCTCTCACAGAAGAATAGAGTGCTACAATGATATATGTGAACACAGAAAAGCAGAGAAGTGATGACATTAGAGTGTGTTAGCCATGGCTTTGAGGCCGAAATGAGTAGAATATGAAGCCATAAAGTCTAAGAACACAAAGCTTACCTCTGCACAGTAAAGAACCAGAGCACAAGTCGAAGCTTTCATGGAGTGGACAATAGAGGTCGAGCTTGAACTCATGATAGCATGGAGAAATCAAGGTAAGTGAAAGTCATAAATGAACAGGCCGCACCCTTGGGGTTTTTGATATTCAAAATAATGAAGTAGAAGAGCTATTTTTCCATGTAAGGAGGGTCACCCACTAAAGGAAACTTAGTTATCTGAAGCATGAAGTGGGTTACTGAAGCACACGAGCTCGAATTCGACACCATCATGGCGGCATATTTCTTTCAGACAGAGTTCCTCTCTTCTCAAGTCACGGGTGAAATGAATGATAATTAGGGTTTGACCCTATTTCCTCATGCCTAATTCGAATATCATCATCATCCAGAATGTTCGATTTTGAGCATATGTCAAAATCCAAGGTGGGGTCAAAATTTTAAGTTTATGACTTATGTTTTCCAAAATCTAAGTTTAATATGTTTAGAGGCCGAATTTCTTATGCCTAGGGTTGTATCTAGGGACTTTAGGATTTGAGCTAAAGTTATCTTGTGCCTTAGGAAAAATGAGTTGGAGACTTGAGCATCTTAATGTTATTGTTTTATGAGAAGATAAGGAGATAAGATTTATGAATGCCTTATGCTTAGTGCCATATTTTTAGGGTTTCTCATTTTAATTGGTTTTGTGAGAAATCAAGAGAATTTTTGTTAAGAAGAAGATTATGTAATGTTTTTTTATGATTTTTGAGAAAATCAGAATGATATCTTGGAGAAATAAGGAGTTCTTTATTTTTGCAAAAGATTTCCAAATCTTTGAATTGCAAAAATAAGGCAAATTGTAAAAATCTGCATCTTGTAAAGCAGAAGCATAAAAGCGATATTTTATAAATTGCTTTATGTTTTCTTGCTATTTTTAGGAGATCTTTTATTGACTTTTCCTCTTGGTCAGATTTCAGACTTGTCTTGGAGAGATAAGGTGTTTTTGTGCTTTTAAAGTAGATTTAGCCTATTTTTAGAGGCTTGACAGGTTCATCATAAAAACATTGTGCTTTTTTATGCTTTTAAGCAGTTTTTTGAGTTTGTTTGAAGCCTTTTTTCCTTGAGCTTTTTCTGAGCTCGGATTAGGGTTTCCTTGAGAGTTTTTTTTGATAGATTTAGTCTTTCAACTCTCCATTCTTAGGAGTTTAGATCGGAGTTTCTTTCCCTTACTCATTTTGGGAGCTTGTAAACCTTTTTGATACTCAGTTTGGACAGATTGACACTCTTACAGTTTTAATAGAGCAGCAGATTTCTCCTTCTTATTTTTTGTCTCAAATTTTGTAATAGCAATCTGATGTACTTGTGTTTTCAAATTAAAATCCTTTTATGTCTTGCTGTTATAGGTCGTGTTTCAGAATTTCATGTTTCAAAGGCACGTATTTATTTTTCAGGATCTTCATCTTGAATCAAGTGGGATGTATTACTTGATAGAGATTGAGGATTTTCACAATAGAAGTTGTTATGAGTGGATAGGTCTGAATTCTTATAAGTTTAGTGAATCATCTTTTTAGAAATAGATTTTTATGTTCAGTTATTCTTCATCCCTTTCCTCAGAAGTTGTTTTAGAATATAATTCATCATTCAGAGAACCAGCTCACTCTGGAGATTCCTCTGCATAAGATCTTACATGCGAAAGGTTTCAATATTTTGATAGTTCTTGAATCTTGCATTGAGTGCAAAACTAATGATAACAATTTTTGGCGAGGCGGTGGGACCTTAAAGGAAACTTTGAGAGGAATAATAAATATTCTAATTTCTTTGTTTGGTTTATCGCATTGATTTTTCTGAAAGCCTTCTAGAGGCTTTCAATATACACACAGCAACTCCAGTTCTATTTTACTTGCGCTAGATACGGCCATACGAATAGAAATATTTAAACAAGATCAAGTTCAAAGAGCCTTTCAAGTATGGGAGCTATCATCACGAAGGAGGGATAGCAAGAGGCTTTTGTAGCCCTATAAGATCAAAGTCGTACCTCAGGTTTGGTGCTCTAGTTACAATGCACAGTGTACTAGTACCAATCTCACAAAACCACCACCAATGGCAGCACCATGGTATCCGTTCACACCCTTTAATGGAGGTAGTCCATTAGATATTTCCCAACATGATGATATTCTGGTTGCAGCCCTTCGAGGACTACCATATTTCACCAAAGAAGACTACACCATGCCAGTTGAACACATCCACGACGTGGCCACGTTATGTTTAGTACATAATATTACTCAAGAGAACGTTGCTCTAAGGCTGCTAGCTGCTTCACTCAAGGGAAAAGCACTACAATTTTTTAGAGGTCTCGCTACAAATTCAATCAGAACATGGGATGCTCTAGGTAGTGGTCTATACCAGCACTTTGTGGATAAATTTGACAACTTATCTTTGTTAGAGCAGTTGAGTACCATTCAAAGGGCGCCACAAGAACACTTGGCAGATTTCAACTATAGATTCCAGAGGACTTGGGATAGAATCCCGGCAGTGGTAAAACCCTTACCGGCACATGCATTTCTATTTTATCTAAAGGCTTTGAATAGTAAGATTGTTGTCATGACTCATTCTATGGGTGGTTTAACGCCTCCAAATGCCTATAACATTTCTATTAATGCTGAAAATTGCCTTATTCAAGCTAGAGATATAGCTCCTAGACCCCCCACGCCCTTGTTTCCAGAAATATAGCCACCTATTCCTACTGTTGTACCTCCTTTGGCTGCTGTCCTGCCAGTTCCAGCAATAGGATATCATAGTACAGTCCAAAAAGTCACTGCCCCAGCCTCAAATCCCGAAATGAAGGAGCTAAAAAACATATTAAAGACCGTCGGGAATGACCTTGTGACTATTAAGAAGCATGTTGGCCAAGAACATAAGCCTTATCAAGCCCCATATCAGCAAAACCAGCAAAACAGGCCCATTTTCTAGGGTGATTATCAAGCCCAAAGAAGGAATTTTAACCCTCGGCCATTCCAGCCATACAATCCGAACACAACCATCATGTCAAAAGAGCTTGTGCTACAAAATAATGTTGCTCAAGATTGTGATTGGTGCTACCCATGCAATCAACCCCACAACCAATCGGCTTTCGCCAACAGAGTGAGGAATCAAGCTTTAATGGTGCAGAATATATATACTGCTTCAGAACATGTTGCAGATTAGAATCAAGAACAACAAGATAATTTAGAAGTCGCCTTGCCGAACTGGCAGAGCTCCGAATTCTGTGTCGTGAATGGCCAAGACCAGCAAGATTCTCCTATTTCAGCTAATACCAGGTCTAAAAAATGAGCTATGGATCTAGGACAGCAAGCTAGAAGTGCACACCAGCAGCCTACTGTTAGTACTTAGCCTGTTTCATCAAAAGTTAACGCTGCCACTCAGCCTAAAATGCAGATTCTGCAAAGGGGGTAGGAAATACCTAATAAGGAGCTATCAAAAATGCATTCTCAACCTATGCAGAAGCAAAATGAAGCTGTTGTTACAAAAAGCCATCATAAGGTAAATGTTTCATCCTTCAATATCATCGAGCATCTTAAGAAAACTACTGTCAATATGTCAATATTAGACGCTCTGCAGCTTCCAGGATAGAAAAGTTTACTACAGGATGCATTAGCTGAATTGTCTATTTCTGACAACACCAATCAAGGAGTTGCAAAGGTTGTGTTGGCTAATGACTTGGAGGAGAAAAGTGGGAAGAAGGAAAAAGAGTTAAAACCCCCTCCGTTTTACTTAAGTCTGATCATAGGTGATAAAATTGTGCATAATTGTATGGTCGACTATGGTGCCAGTAGTTCAGTCATGCCTAAAAGTTTAGCCGATAAATTAGGTCTTGTTTATGAGCCCAACCCTCAGAAAGGTGTAGTGCAATTAGATGGGTCTGTTGTCAAGACTGCTGGCATAATAAGAAATTTAGCTCTTACCTTGCATGCATCCCTGAGTTTCGCTATTCACCAAGATATTCATGTTATTGACTTACCGCCGCACTTCGCCATTTGTTTATCATGGGATTTTACAGCCAAGTTGGGTGGGTTTTTGTCTTCCAATTGGTCTCATCTATTTTTTAGAACAAGGTACGGTACGAAAGTGACTATTAAGTCTGAACCTCTCGCCAAAGACCATATCGAACCATACTCCCCAAGCCCTATAAACGCTAATCTCTATGCCACCTCTGCAATGGAGGAGCAAACCATGACCTCAGCTGTAGCACCTAGGGAGACTACATCAGTCTCGATAAATGGGTAGCCGAAGATCACGAGCTTGATCTGTTCCAAAACACAGATGAGGTAGGTTTAGGAGTTTATATAATTCACGAGTCTGATTGTGACATGCCTAATCTTTGCAAAGAGGATGGACCGTCTACAAGAAAAGATAGTGAGTTGTGGAAACTTTATTTCGATGGTTCAAGGAGCAGTGTCGGTGCCGGAGGTGGAGCTATGCTGATATCGCCCGAAGGAGATAAGTATTATTTAGCCTGCAGATTTGCTTTCAGCTGTTCAAATAATACAGCTGAGTATGAAGCATTGGTACATGGCCTTGAGTGGGCCCGCAAGCGAGGTATTACATGCTTGCAAGTTTATGGAGATTAAGAGCTGATTGTGAATTAGGTCAGAAATTTAAATGCTGCAAAAAATGATTTACTTAAGAAATACAAGCACCGTGTATGGGATTTGATGGAAGATTTTAATGCTTTTAATATCTTGTCGATTCCTCAAAATCAAAATAAGCATGCTGACAGGTTCGCTACCATAGGAGCCCAGTTTGATATTCCCAAAGAGATTCATAAAATAGAAGCACGTCAGTAGGTGATGATAGTGGTCAGACCTTCTGTACCTAAAAATAACGTGAGCTAGCAGGTTTTTGACAGCGATGAGCAAATCGTGAATTTTCTCATTGCTGAAGCTAAGTTCGCAGATGGAAATCAGCAAAAGTGGCAGCAACAATATGAAGACCAGATTGTATAATTGAAGACTAATAAGTTGCCGAAAGGTTTGGTGACATTAGAATCTGTCTTTAATTCAGATGATCAAGTTCGGAAGGACAAATGAAGCTTAATAGTTAAAGAAGAACATTATTTAGCTATTGAAATTTTCAAAGGCAAGCTTCTCAAGCTGGGTAAGGTGTGTAGTCAAGAGGAACAACAAGCTTTCATTCTGTTATGTCAAAAATATAGTGATGTTTTTGCTTGGGAATACAAAGATTTAAGAGGTTTTAACCCTGATTTAGCATAGCATACCATCGAGCTTGAGCCCGATGCAAAACCAGTAAGGTAGAAGCAAAGACCACTTAATCCTAAGTTGGAACACCTCATAAAGGTTGAACTGAACAAGCTAGTTGAAAGAGGTATCATTTTTTCTATCAAGCACATCTCTTGGGTGTCAAATTTAGTTCCAGTCAGGAAGAAGAGTGGAGAAATCAGACTTTGCATCGATTTCCAAGATCTGAATAGAGCATCTTTGAAAGACCATTACCCACTCCCTTCTATGGAGAAAATTTTACAAGTAGTTTCTAGTTCTGACAGATTTTCCCTGTTAGATGGCTACTCAGGTTATAACCAGATTCTGGTTAAGAAAGAGGATCAGTTTAAAACAACGTTCACAACCAAGTGGGGCACGATGGCCTACAATAAGATGCCTTTTGGTTTATCAAATGCTGGAGCAACATTCCAACGTGTTATGGATATGGCCTTTCACGGCCTTATGAACAAATTTGTTCTGGTATATTTAGATGATATAACTGTTTTTTCCAGAAATGCTAATGAACACTTGGATCACTTGGAATAGATTTTTCAAAGGTGCAGAGAGTTCGGAGTGTCTCTCAATCCGAAAAAGTGTATCTTTTCGATGCATGAAGGAAAATTGTTGGGACACATTGTCTCAAAGCAAGGTATTTCAATCGATCCTGAAAGAGTTTCTGCAATTCTCAAATTGCCATTACCAGCCCATAAGAAAGGCTTGCAAATATTTCTTGGGAGAATAAATTTTGTAAGGAGGTTTATACCAAATATCGTAGCCTTGTTGCAACCTCTCACTTCTATGCTAAAGAAAAACATGCCATTCAGTTGGATCAAGGAAGGCAAGAGGAGCTTCGAGCAGATCAAAGAAGTGCTCGCAACCACTCCTACTCTCATTAATCCAAACTTTGACAAAGATTTCATCCTGTATGCTTTTGGAGGAGTGGATACAGTTTCAGCCATGTTATGTCAGCAAAACAAGGAAGGCTTAGAACAACCTGTTGCATTTTTTAGCCAAGTTTTGCACGATTATGAGGTAAAGTACTCTTTTGTGGAGAAACATGTTTTTGTTGTTGTAAGAAGCTTGAAGAAATTTAGACACATGTTGTCCAACAACAAGGTTCATTTATTAGTGGCTCATTCAATTGTTAAAGAGTTTCTGCTTAACAAAGATATTAATGACAAGCATGCTGGTTGGATCACTAAAGTGATGGAGTTCGATGTTAAAGTAACCAAGCTCATTAGAGGAAAAGGCTTGTGTGAACAGATTGCTGGAAGTGAAAAAAACAGTTTGAAAGAAGTTGCAAATGCAGAAATAGTGCTAAGTAATGATGTTCCAAGTGTTGTTTAAACACCCCCTGCTACATGGTTACAACAGATGATACATTATCTACAAACTGGTGAATGCCCCGAAGGCTTGGACAGAGCAAAAAGAAGGTACTATAGATTACAGGCCATCCCTTATGTAGTTATTGATGGCGTTCTCTATAGAAGAGATTTCCAAGGTGTTTTGTTACATTGCATTCAACCTGATCAAGTTGACAAGCTGCTGGCAGAGTTTCATGATGGACCTTCTGGAGGTCACTTTGCTGCAAGAACAACAGCTCTGAAAATTATGAGAGCTAGTTATTATTGGCCAGATATGTTTAAAGATGCTATTGCATGGGTCAGAAAATGTGAGAAATGTGCATTATTTGCTGGTAAACAGAGGCTTTCACCGCTGCCCCTGCACCTGATTCAGGTAGAATAACCCTTTGCCAAGTGGGGCTTGGATTTTGTTGGTCCTGTAAACCCGCCTTCAAGTGCAGGTCATAAGTGGATTCTTACTGCCACTAATTATTTTACAAAGTGGACCGAAGCTGTCGCTTTAAAGGAAGTAAACAAGACTTCAGTGCTTAATTTTTATCAAGATTTGGTGTTCTAGATTCAATCATTTTAGATAATGGTTTAGCTTTCATTGGATTAAAGATTTTAGATTGGTCTGTCAGAAATAACATCTATCTGAACACTTCATCAAATTATTATCCGCAAGGTAATGGCCAAGCGGAATCCACAAATAAGAATCTGATTCAGATAATTAAGAAGACTGTTGAAGATAACCAAAGAACATGGCATGAAAAGCTGAAGCTAGCCCTTTGGACTGACAGAATAACTCCTAAAAGAGCCACTGGTTGTTCACCTTTTTTTTTTACTTATGGAAGAGAGGCTAAATTGCCTATTTCAATTGAATTACCAACATTGAGTTATGTTAAAGAGCTGGAGTTGCTGAATGAACAACCTCTTGAAGTGAGTCTTGCATAGCTGGTTGAGCTTGAAGAGACCAAAAAGGAAGCTCTGAGACAGCTAGAAATACATCAAGCGCAAATGAAGAATACTTTTGACAAGAGGGCGAAGCCTCGTGATTTCATTGTTGGAGATCTAGTCTTCAAGTGGAATGAATTTAAAAGTAGACCTGGACGACATTCCAAGTTCGATGCAATATGGGATGGGCCTTATGTGATTACAGAATGCAAAGAACACAACGCATTCCAACTTTCCAAGATGACTGGCGAGGTATTGTCGATCCCAGTAAATGGGATCCACCTCAAGCACTGCCTTTGAGATAAGTTATCTCACTGTAGTAGAGTAGTTTGCAAATAAGTGTGTTTCACACATTTCATTTCAATAGTTTGCTTTCTCTAAGCCCTGCTGCACATTGTTTTGTTTGCCACTAGGGCCTGTTAGTTTTCTTTTAGTTTTGTTTTGTTTCCTTGATGTTGTTTGCAGTGTTACTGTTCAATTTCTGAGTTTCAAGAAGGGGCAGATTTGACTCCGCACCCAATGAATTGTTTTAAAGGCCACTGATCTATGCTTAGCAGGCAAGCATATAGCAGAAATCACCAAAATGTGACATATTTTTTGCCTCAGCTCAAATGGAGGAGCTGGTTGATTGTTATTTAACATCTAAGTGGAATTGCAGTGTCATGTTCGAATGCGGTTTCACATCATTATCATTATGCATTGAATATTACTTATGCATTTAAGTGAGGTGGAGTTGCAGAGTGCCATTGAAGAGTTGTAGATTTAAAAACAAAAGATAAAAATTAGTACATGTACAAAATAGCATTTGAGGATGCTTTTATTCATTTCAAAAAGAGCTCATATTTTTGCAAGGCTTCATTTGATTTACATAATTAGAATAGTATTACAACATTGCATAAAGTACATTTCTTTTTCAAGTAAAAGCGAGAATTGAAATCAAAGATCCACACAAGCGTAGATATATAGCTGTGGTATGACAACTCATTTCCTAATAACATGTTGCCTCTTGAAGTCACGAAGAGGAAAACACATAAGTGGCAACATAAGTCATCATTGCAGGTGCTCGATGCTTGATGTTGGATGGTGCATCTCGTCGTCTCGACTTCATCGACACGTAAGAGGAAAGAGGGGTGTCAGGTGGCTCGGAACTATGATGTAACCTATATGATGCACTAACAATAGTACAACATACTATTAGCAATGCATTGAAATAATCAGTCAAATGCAATATGAAAGAAGTGAGCTGAAGGAGAAGTATCAACATCATAATCAACATGTTCTATTTTTTATGCTAACACTGTTTGTTTCCTTGTGCAGGTATAGGTAAAGTCATGAAGCTGAACATTATTCAAAGACCAAGCATGTGGAGTAAAACGGGCTCCCACAAAGGTATAGCCCAGCATGTTGCCCTATGCATTAAATGGGTTGTTTTTGAAAGCTATTTCATCATATACATCAAACTAAATGAAATACAACCGAAAGAGTAAAATAGAGTTATCCATCAAGTAACGAAACCAACTGTGCATTCATAACGATCAGCATTTCTTTCTGAAGGCTACAGGTGAACGCGATTTAGTTCACTTAAGGAATTTAACAGAAGTGCATTTGCACCAAACGCTGAATTACTTCATTTCTCGGTGGCTGACATAACCATATGTCATGTGAGCTCTAAATTCATTATTTCTCTTGATAGTGAATAGGCATACATATGCCTTAATGTTTTGTTCTAATTTTCATCATCAAAGAGAAATCAGCTCGAGAAGGTTGTGCAAAGGTTGGAAATATAAAATGCATGAAGAGTACCATGTTGCTCATAAAGAACGCATAATGCATGCTGCATTTGAGCATTAAAATGACTGAAGCTACCAAATAGATATGAACTAAAGAGGCAAAGGAGGTTTGTAATCGATGCAATGTTGCAGTCCAAGAACAAAAAGGTGTAAAGCCCTCGGCAGAATTCAAATAAAGAAAATGAAATCTGTTGTGTTAAAGTTTAGTACTGGTTATTAGGAGCTACAACAAAGATAGTGAGTTCATTCTGGTTGGATGGTGCCTCAGACGGATTCGTGTATCTATGATTAGTAGAGGACAACAATCAAATGTGATATACTTTCATTTTGTTTTTAGCGAGATACAAGTGTCAAGTAAGACATCACTTGTAATCAGTCAAGCCATGAATTAGATACAACAAATGTGCAGGATTATGATCGTTTTCAGATTAATCAGTCAAGGTCTTGACAAAACAGTGAGGTAAAGTTTCTGTCATATCTACAAGATGAGCACAGAATGCAATAGGGGACCATAATGGAATTTTCAGTTTTGAGCTTCATATGTATATGAGGTTCCAGAATGTGCATTCAAGACAGGTCTTTCAGATTCTTAGTACCTGGAGAATACTCTCAGAATGAGTATTGGATTTTCATTTTAAGGTTAGTCTACAGTTCTATGTCGATGACAGTTATGTAATTTGAGCTCAAGTGTTATAATTGTCAAAGAGGGCTACAGAAAATGTCAAAACGGAATGCCTAGTAATATGGGCCAATGAATATAAACAAGCACACAAATTATTGTTGTTTCATCATGTTCTTGTATATTTCTAAAGGAACTTTTTAAACAAGCAACAGTGATGCAATGAGTTGCTTTCTTTGAGACACACAGAATGCAGGGAGGTTAAAATAAAGACAAATATTCAAGGCATCTTTTGTTTCAAAAGTAGATGCAGAATATCACTTATTTTCTGAGCCAAAATCCTAGAGGGGACACAAGCAAATATACAGTTTTAGCACCATTTCAAGCAAGTATGGGAGGTCGAGTTCTGTTAGAAATTAAGAATATATGCTTTTGTTTTGAAAATCTCCAAACCCATGATAGTATTTTGTTTCAGAAGTTCAGGATAAGGTTCCGGTTCTGGGTAGAGTTTATATCCATAAATGAATTTATAGTTTCTAATTTTAAATACCCACATGTGGGTTAGTTTCAAAAGTGCAGAAAGAGCAATAATAAATATTTTCAGTATAACCCTTTTATCTACAAGAGGTCTCCCCGAAAGCACAATGTCTTGGCGACTAGGAAGTAATGAAGAGTTTCGACAAGACACAAGCCCTCTACAAGAGGTCTCCGCGATGATGGTAAGTTATAGTGACATTCATAAGACATAAGCCAGCTTCATGAAGTTTTCAGAAACCAAGGGTTGAGCTCTCAAACTGATGGTCGAGCTTCAGAAGGACATAAAACATGATAATCTATGATACCCATATGGGTCTTATTTTAAGCAGTAATATAATTACAAATATGCAAAATCCTGTGCTTCTTTGAGCCTCAAAGTAGAAGGAATACAACTTTCATATGATTTTCATAATAGCCACAAAAGAGACACCAGGGGAAAAGGCATGAAATGCAATTCTGTGATATATCAAGCTCAGTAAAGAAGAAAGATGCAGTTCTCTTTCAAAATTTTCAAATACCCACATGTGGGTTTATTCTCAAGATACAGAAAAATGGAGTTTCCTTAAAAAAATTTGAGTAGCCATCTTCAGTTTAGCCTCAAAATGCAAAGGAGATAGCTACAGAAATACCCATGTGAGATCTTGATTTAAAAGGCAAGAATATACAACAAATGCGAGGTCTCGGATTTTAGTCAAAATAAAGAAGGAGGGTAATGCGGAATTATTGAAATTTCTTTAATACCCATATGCAGAAATAGTATCAAAAAGAGATAATTGTAAGTTTATATTCTGGGTTGAGCTCAAAGGTCAAGAAATTGTTTCTTATAGTGCTCTTTTGGCACGGCCTGTACATGGCCAGAGGTTCATGAAATAAGGAGAGATTTTTAGGGTTTCTACGGAACAAAGAGAGTTACCGGTTCGTATTTTTAATAGAGCTTCTAGCTGCGGCTAAAGTTGCAGACGACTTCCTAATGCAGGGGTTCGAGTTCTCAAAGTGATGGCTGAGCTCTCACAGAAGAATAGAGTGCTACAATGATAGATGTGAACACAGAAAAATAGAGAAGTGATGACATTAGAGTGTGTTAGCCATGGCTTTGAGGCCGAAATGAGCAGAATACGAAGCCATAAAGTCTAAGAACACAAAGCTTACCTCTGCACAGTAAAGAACCAGAGCACAAGTCAAAGCTTTCATGGAGTGGACAATAGAGGTCGAGCTCGAACTCATGATAGCATGGAGAAATCAAGGTAAGTGAAAGTCAGAAATGAACAGGATGTGCCCTTGGGGTTTTTGATATTCGAAATAATGAAGTAGAAGAGCTATTTTTCCATGTAAGGAGGCTCACCCACTAAAGGAAACTTAGTTATCTGAAGCATGAAGTGGGTTATCTAAGCACACAAGCTCAAATTTGACACCATCATGGCAGCAGATTTCTTTTAGACAGAGTTCCTCTCTTCTGAAGTCACAGGTGAAATGAATGATAATTAGGGTTTGACCCTATTTCCTCATGCCTAATTCGAATATCATCATCATCCAGAATGTTTGGTTTTGAGCATATGTCAAAATCCAAGTTGGGGTCGAAATTTTAAGTTTATGACTTATGTTTTCCAAAATCTAAGTTTAATATGTTTAGAGGCCGAATTTCTTATGCCTAGGGTTGTATCTAGGGACTTTAGGATTTGAGCTAAAGTTATCTTGTGCCTTAGGAAAAATGAGTTGGAGACTTAAGCATCTTAATGTTATTGTTTTATGAGAAGACAATGAGATAAGATTTATGAATGCCTTATGCTTAGTGCCATATTTTTAGGGTTTCTCATTTTAATTGGTTTTGTGAGAAATCAATGAGAATTTTTGTTAAGAGGAAGATTATGTAATGTGTTTTTATGATTTTTGAGGAAAAATCAATTATTGTAATGGAGGGATAAACAATTTTATTTTTGCAAAAGATTTCCGATCTTTGAGTTGCAAAAATAGACAATTGTAAAAATCTGCATCTTGTAAAAGTAGAAGCATAAAAGCAATATTCTATAAGTTGCTTTATGTTTTCTTGCTATTTTTAGCAGATCTTTGACTGACTCTTCTTCTTGGTCGGATTTCAGACTTGTCTTGGAGAGATAAGGTGTTTTTTGTGCTTTTAAAGTAGATTTGGCCTATTTTTAGAGGCTTGACAGGTTCATCATAAAAGCATTGTGCTTTTTTATGCTTTTAAGTAGTTTTTTGAGTTTGTTTGAAGCCTTTTTTCCTTGAGCTTTTTCTGAGCTCGGATTAGGGTTTCCTTGAGAGTTCTTTTGATAGATTTAGTCTTTCAACTCTCCATTCTCAGCAGTTCAGATCAGAGTTTCTTTCCCTTACTCATTTTGGGAAGCTTGTAAACCTTTTGATACTCAGTTTGGTCAGATTGACACTCTTCCAGTTTTAATAGAGTAGCAGATTTCTCCTTCTTATTTTCTTTCTCAAGTTTTGTAATGGCAATCTGATATACTTGTGTTTTCAAATTGGAATCCTTTTATGTCTTGCTATTATAGGTGGTGTTTCAGAATTACATGTTTCAGGTTGCATGTTGTATTTGTTTTCCAGATCTTCCTACAAATCACCTGATGGGATATTTGCCAATGAGATTGTGAGGATTACTGCAATAGAGAAGTTGTTATGAGTGGTTAGGTCTGAATTCTTATAAGTCTGGTTAATCATCTTTTAGAAATAGGTTTTTAGCTGTTTTAGAATAGAATTCATCATTCGGAGAACTAGCTCACTCTGGAGATTCCTCTTTCGCGTAGATCACCCACATCTGAAAGAGGTTTCCATGTTTCAATAGTTTGCTGAATATTGCATTCAGCAGGGTGCAAAACTATTGATAACAGGTTCTAAACAAAATTTTCCATATCATTTGAAACAAAACCCCTGACCTCCATCTAGTTCATTTTGACAGAAATGGCTAGAAGATTTCACACACCAAGGGTTCTATCGGCCGGACATGTCTTCTAGTTCCAGCAATGGATCAACGGTTCTATTTTTTCATCAGCGCGAGGATCTTCTATCGGTGGAATGAGGTCTCCTATTCCCAGATAGTCTGATGGGGATGTCGTGACATCGCCATCAGACCATTGCAGCAACAGGAGACCTCGTCCTATTGATAGAAGATCCTCATGCCGATGAAAAAGTAGAACCGTCGATGCATCGCTGGAGCTAGAAGACACGTTCGACTGATAGACCGATAAGGTGGGGGCAGTTAGTTCCATTTTCTGTAATGTGGTAAAAGTCATACAGGTAATGCTATTTTAGGCTAGGGAACTCTTCTTGGAGGTTCTAAATGATTTGCCTCTTTTTTATAAGACTGTGTTGGTAGTGCCACCTGAATCATAGTTGTTTGGTGGGATTCCAAACCTAGACAGTGAGGTGCAGTTGTGGAAATCTCATAGAGAGAAGCTACAAGCTACCATGATGATTTTTCTGAGGGAATTTATATCAGATTCTTGCTTAGCATGGCTTAAGACATGTGCAAATGATATTCTCTCTGCAGATAGGCTTGGGGGAAAGTATTTGCTTGATCTTGTGAAAAGTGGCAAGGAACTTGCAGAGAATGAGACATTGATTAGAGAAACATTGGACAATTTGGATGCATTTGAAGGGAGCTTGGAGTGGCTAAAAATGGTTTTTGGTTCAAATGTTGAGTTTCCATGCCAATGCGTGTGTGAGATTGTTTTGAAACACTCAAAGAGTCTATGGGATGAACTTTTTGAAAGCCTGTTTGTTAGTAGGATGAAAAAAATAATAGCTGATGGATTTGCAGATCTGCGTGAGAGAGTTAAGGTTGGTAAATGCCTTGAAGCCATAGTTACATCTCTGGCAAGTTACAAAGATGTTGAAACCCATTTGCACAAATTAACTACTAGTGAGGGCTCGCTTGTCAAGAGAGGGGACCTAAAAAGTGTCAATTTACCCGGGTTGAGTTTTAGATTTATGATGACAAATGATGAAGACTGGTTTGGTCACCTTAATGGTTATTTTTGAATTGAGGTTAGTCAAATAAAAGATACCATAGATGAGGGGTCTAAGAATATTATGGAAGACCTCCTAAGTTCTCTTCATGCACATAAATCTCCTTCAAGGATAAATGATTTATCACCTTATTTGCAAGAGCAATGCTTCCATTTTATCTCAACATTGATTGTTGAGATTGAAGAACATCTTGCACATCTTTTAGAAGCTCTCTATCAAGAAATGAAAAATGAGGAGATGCCAAAAAAAATGAACAAGGAGACACTAGAACCGACAGTTATAGTGGAAAGGGAACTTTTCTTAGGAAGGCTTTTAGTTGCTCTCAATTTTCATTCAACTTCCCCTCCACTAGTTCTTGGCTTGTCTCAGCTCTGGTTTTTCGAGAACAAAGCTTCAGTTTGAGGAAAGGATCTCAACTTTCAAATATTCCAATATTGATTTTGATTACCCTCTTCTAGATAGCTTTGGAAGATAAATACTCAATGAGAGGGTTGGCTCAAAGCCCCGATCACGTGTGATAAAAAATAATAGCAACTAAATGAATAAACCAGAAGAACTATGCACACCTAAATGTCGAGCTCATAGCATGTCGGGATATTGTGGATAATTCAAGATATTTCTGAAATTCCCGCCAAGAGATCTAAGGGAGGATGATTCTTTATCCATTACAACTCCTTTGAAGGCATGTATTCTCATTTGCATTGCATATTTTGTTTGTTGTGGCTTATGGAGTTGGTTTCATTTCCATGACTCATCTAATCACTGATCTCTTCTTGTAGTTTTCATGAAATTTCTTCTAGTTTTGATTTAATTCATCTTGGTTTATATATGGATATATTAATAACCAAATGAGAATAAAGCATCTAGAGTAAAGAGCTACATTTGATTCTTTTAGTCACTTCAAACTCTTTATTTCCCAATAAATGGAGAATACTAACATGTGCCCTTTCAACCCTTCTAGTCCATATTAATCATGGAGATGTAATCTATAAGTATGCAAAAAAGTATGAAAGGGGAGCCAAAAAGTTAGATATTTTCATAGGGCCTATGAACCAGCTCTTGTTGTT
>VDFB02098854.1:0-50318 GCA_007258455.2 Sequoia sempervirens
ATCAGATCTGAGATTAAGTAAAGTTTGAAAAGTTCATTATTTTGCGACAAATGATTCACCCCCCCTCTCAGTTGTCTGTCCTTATTTTTCCAACAATTGGTATTAGAGCCAAGTTCCTCTGAAGAAGTCTAAAAGTTTGAGGTGATCCAATATGGCATCATACAAGAAGGAAAGTCCTAGATTTGATGGAACTAACTACTCACTATGGAAAATTAGGATGGAATGCCACTTGAGGTGTATTGGTGAAGCTTATTGGAAGATTACAAAAGATCCATATGTTATTCCTCTGAATGGTCCCTCCACTGCCGATGAGATCAAAGAAGCTGAAAATAATATCAGGGCTATTGAAGCTTTGGTGAGTGCTCTGACAGATTCAGAGATGGAAAATGTGATAGGTTTGAAGATAGCTCATGAGATTTGGATGAAGCTGGAAACTTTGTATGAAGGAGATGCATAGGTGAAGATGGCTAAGCTACATAGTTTGAAAGGAAAGTATGAGAATTTGAAGATGGGTGAAGATGAAAATATGACTTCTTTTATGCAAAGAGTAAATGAAATAGTGATGGGTATTAGATGTGTCGGTGGTTCCCTGGATGAGGATGAAATTGTGGCTAAGATACTTAGATTTGTGCCTTCCTCCTAAAAATTGGAGGCTCATGCTATTGAAGAGCTTAGATCAGTAACGAAGATGACAAGAGATACGTTGGTTGGTAATCTTGTTGCTTTTAAATTAAGTGAATTTGGTGAGTCTATTCTGAAGACTGAATCTGCATTCGAGGCTACTATATTCGGAAGTAAAAAGCAAAAATATAATCCGGGAGAGTGTTCTAGAAAGATATCCAAGTATGATGAAGAATTGAAATAGCTTGAAGATAAATAAAGAGAGGTAGAAGACTTGGAAGCATTTATTGTGAAGAAAGAAGGTAGAGGAAAAGGTAAGTATGAAGGTGTATTGCCTATTAAATGTTTTTCTTGCAGTAAAATATGTCATTTTGCATCAAGATGTCCTGAAAGAGTTCCTAGATCTAAGCCTAGCAAGTCTAGATTCCAAAAGAAATGTTACTTTTTTGAAGAAGGAGTGACTGATGATGAGTCTGATAAAGATAATGGAAATGAAGATGAATGGGTTTTCATTGCTACCATTGAAAATAGTCCTGTTGCTACTGAATCTGCTAAAGATGAGAAAGCTCTTGCAGTCCGAGTTGAAGAAAAGGATGAGTGGGTTATTGACAGTGGATGCTCACATCATATGACTGGTGATAAAAGAAAATTTGTAAGTCTAGATAAGTATGATGGTGGGGTTGTAAGGTTTGGAGATAACAATGTTGGTGTGATTCGTGGCAGAGGTTATATTTGTCTTGTTGGTAAGCATAACACTGATGATGTTCTTTATGTTGAAGGCTTGAAGCACAATCTTTTGAGTGTTGGAAATATGGTGGACAAAGGCTATGATCTACAGTTAAAAGATGGGAGATGCAGGATACACAAAAGTTCTAGCAATATGATTGTTGCAGGTAAACAGACAAAAGGTAATATTTTTCACCTAAATACTACTAGTGAGAGTTGTTTAATTGCTCAAGTCGATGAAAGTTGGTTGTGGCATAGGAGGTTGTGTCATGTGAATTTTTATAACATTGTCAAGGTAAGTTCCACTCAAGCAGTAAGAGATCTACCTAAGTTAGTAAAGCCTGCTAACATAATTTGTAAGGAGTGTCAGATGGGTAAATAGACTAGAGTCTCTTTTCAGAGCAAACAATTTCATTCAAATGATTTGTTGGAGCTGCTACATATTGACCTTTGTGGTCCCTCTAGAGTCAAAAGTATTCATGGATAAAGGTACTTTATATTGATTATTGATGATTATTCTAGAATGATAGGGGTTTCTTTCCTAAAAGAAAAATGTGAAGCACTAGAAAAGTTCAAAAGTTTCAAGGCTATGGTAGAGAATGAGAAAGGTCTGAAAATTAAATTTTTGAGGTTTGAAAGAGGTGGTGAGTTCACCTCTAGGGAGTTCAACTCTTTTTTTGAAGAACATGGAATCAGAAGACATATATCTGCTCCCCGAACCCCTCAATAGAATGGAGTTGCAGAGAGAAAGAATAGAACAATTATGGATGCTGCTAGAACAATGATGATAGAAGGAAATGTGCCCCAAATCTATTGGATCGAAGTTGTAAGCATTGTTGTGTATACTTTGAAATGGGTAAATGTTAATGGTAATTTTGGTAAGACCCCTTTTGAATTATGGTTTGGTTATAAGCCTACTATTAAATATTTCAAGATCTTTGGAAGCAAATGCTACATCAAGAGAGATGATGATATAGGCAAGTTTGATGCAAGAAGCGATGAAGGAATCTTTCTAGGTTACTCTATTAGAAGCAAGGCCTATCGATGCTATAATAGAAGACTAAGGAAAATGGTTGAGAGTGAAAATGTCAGAGTTGATAAGGATTCTGCTAAATCATATAGATATTATGGTTATGATTCAGATGAAGACAATACAAGCCAAGGGAAGAATTCTTAGACACATAACCAACTTCAGATTATTCCATATGTTCTGGTAAAGCAACCTCAATTTGTTTCGGTAAATCAAGTAAGTCAGGAAGTGCAGACAAGTGCAAGTGCAGAAGAAATATTAGAAGAACCAAAATATCAAGAAAGTCCTAAAGTTCCAAGGTATGCAAAGCTAAATCATTCTAAAAATAAAATTATAGGAGATAAGAGTAAAGGTGTGCAAACTAGAAGAAAGATTGCAGAAGAGTATTGTCTAATTTCCAAGATTGAACCTAAAGATGTCACTAAAGCCTGCCAAGATGAACACTAGATGGAAGCTATGAAGGAAGAACTGACATAGATTGAAAAGAATGACACATGGAATCTAGTTCCCAGACCCAAAGACAAAAATGTGATTGGTACTAAATGGGTGTTTTGGAACAAGCTGAATGAACAAGGTGAAGTGGTCTGAAATAAAGAAAAAATGGTATGTAAAGGGTATTCTCAAATGAAAGGCATTGATTTTGAAGAAAATTTTTCCCCTATTGCCAGAATTGAAGCTGTTAGATTATTTCTTGCTTATGTTGCATATAAGAACTATAAAGTCTATCAAATGGATGTGAAGTCAGCTTTTCTGAATGGTGAGCTAGAAGAAGAAGTATATATTGAATAGCTTGATGGATTTCAACTAACTAATAAGGAAGACATGGTTTTCCAATTGAAGAAAGATTTGTATGGACTCAAGCAATCCCCTAGAGCCTGGTATGCTAGATTAGACAAATACTTATTGAAGCTTGGATTCAATAAAGGTACTGTTGATAGAAATTTATACTTCAAGTTGGATAATGATAAAGAGTTAATTATAGAAGTATTTGTTGATGACATTATTTTTGGAGGAGATGATAATCTATGTATGAAGTTTGTTGATGAAATGATGAGTGAATTTGAGATGAGTATGATTGGAGAGATGAAGTTCTTTCTAGGATTGCAAGTTACCTAGTTAGATAAGGGAATTTTCATATCTCAGTCCAAATATGTGAGAGAGCTACTGAAGAAATTTGGGATGGAAGAATCAAAGCCTGTTTGGTACTCCCATGGTGACTAGATGCAAGCTAACATAGAATGATGATTCTCCTAAAGCAAATCAAACTAGATACAGGTCAATGATCGGTGGATTGCTCTATTTGACCCAGACTAGACCAGACATTATGAATGTTGTATGTATGGTTGCTAGATTTTAGGCTGATCCAAAAGAATCACATGTGACTGTTGTTAAGAGAATCTTTAGATATCTAAAAGGAACATTTGACTTTGGACTTTGGTATCCAAAGGATGATGATCTCACTTTGAGTGCATATACTGATGCAGATTGGGTTGGAGATGTAGATGACAAGAAAAGTACTAGTGGTGGTGATTTCTTCCTAGGGAAGAAGCTGGTGTCCTTTTGAGCAAAAAACATAATTCCTTTCTCTATCTACTACTGAAGTAAAATATATTGTTGTTGCCAATAATTGTACTCAAGTGATATGGATGAAACAGATGTTGAAAGATATCAGGGTGGTATATGTGGAACCTGTTGCCATATACTCTGACAATTCAAGTGCCATAAATATTTTGAGGAATCCAGTACTACACTCTAAGACTAAACATATATCAATCAAGTTTCACTTCTTGAGGGAGAAAGTGAATGAGAAAGAAGTCAAATTGGAGTATGTGCCTACCAAGGAACATATTGCAGACATCTTTACTAAGCCATTTCTGAAGGATACTTTTGAGTATCTCAGAGGAATTCTAGGGGTGATTACCCCTCCTGATAAGAACTAAAAGATGCATTTACTTGCATCAATTGTGAGTTTCCATTGCTATATTCTGATCTGGATTGATGTCTATGTGGCTGATACTCAGGTGGAGTAGTCAGATGTGCAGATATGTGGTTCAGCGTGTGTATATGGAAAGGTAATGGTTACCTTTTCCATTGATGTCAAAGGGGGAGAAGAGTAATATGAAAATTCCTTTTGAGAATAGAAGCAGTTGGAAGAGGAGTCAAATCTAGGGGTAGTTAGTGCAACTGTGTTGATGGTATTTTTCACATCATGTGTTGCCATCAATTCCAAAGGGGATATTGTTGGATGATGTGGGTGTGTTGTTGATATGTGGTTGTCATTGATGTCAACACTATTAGCCATTGTATTGAAGGTTGTATATGTCGAGGATATTGAGAAAATTGTGAAAGGAAGAGTTATAGAGTTGTTTGTTGCCATGGAATTGTGAAGGTCATGAAGGTTTTTTTCTCTACGTTGGAGATCAACTGTTGTGGAATAAATGGCTTATTTTTTAGAGTATCTAGATCATCTACCTGAAGTTTCAAAGTTCTGCGTGAAGATTTGATCGTGTTGTGGTCTGACAGTATTTTTGTGGTCTATGTCAGCATTCTTGAGTGAATATTGTGTGATTCTGATAAGCTCAGTTGTTGTGGATGCTTCTCTATCAGTTCTAGGTGTTCTTGGATGCTTCTAGATAATTCTCCATAATTCTTGTACATCCACATTGATCGGTGTGATCATGGTCGAAGATTTTTCTTGTGCATGTTTGAGTTTTCATGTTCCTGGCCGACATGATGGTGGTAATGTGTTGTGGATCCTTGAAAAGTAAAATTTGAATGTTTGGAGTGCTCGTGAGTATTGTTTTGGGTTGCAACATTGTATTGGCCGACCGTGTTTAGATCCACATTGAAAATTTAATTGTAAATTTGGGCCAACATTGTAAATATATTTTATTTTTCTGGTCGACTAAGTTGTTGATGTAATCCATGATGCGGATATATAAGAGTGATTGTTTAAGAAAAGTTTGAGAGAGGGTGCACGAGAGTGTGTGTGTAAGAAAATACAGATAGATTGCAAGTGTGAGAACATTGATCTATTCATTCGTGTGTAGACTGAAAAGTGAAGGATTTTTCTGTGCTTAATTGGAACTGTAATTAGGCTTGTGTAGAAGCTAATTTTTTAGTTCATCCCTCCAGATTTAATCCTATTTTGTATTGTTAGGCAGTGAGCCCCTTTTTTAATTGAGCAGTGAGCTCTAGGAAGTGTGCCTGAATGCATGTGCATTCCCCTTTATTGTTTTCATTATACTTTTAATAGGGTATAATATTGTGGACTAACATCCACTATGGTTTTTCCCCTAACAAGGTTTCCATGTAAACAAATATTGGTGTTCTCTATCTCTCTGATGTGTTAATTGTTTATGGTTAATTTCTTATTCATCAGATCTGAGATTAAGTTAAGTAAAGTTTGAAAAGTTTATTATTTTGTGACAACTGATTCAACCCCCCCCCCTCTCAATTGTCTGTCCTTATTTTTCCAACACTTAATACATGGTCAAATGACCCTAATGAGATGATCCTTGTCTAAACTAAAGATAAGTGGGAGGTTTTGTAAGTGCATAGTCAAAGGTCAAGTTACCATATGCATTAAAGGGAAATTTAGTAGCACAGAAGAAATAAGAACTCAGGACAATTAACAATCATATTCACATAGTTGACAAAGAGAAGTACTCACGAATCTGGTTGATTGAGGTCATTAAGATTATAACCCCTATTGAAACGTTGTCAACACTAACCTATGAACTATCAAGCTAGAATGGTTTTATAGCTATCTCATGGAGTAATCTTCTAATTTGAAAGAGCTTATGTCATTTTTCATTTTTCAAGGTGAATGTTGAACTGGAAAACCCTTTTTTACATTGCCAAGAGAAGTAAAGAAATGACTATCATTTCAGAATAGGTATGATCTTTACAGTAGCAATCAAATGACTATAGATGATAGTCTTGATATAAGACATATTTCATGATACTGGTTTCTTCAAAAGGGCCACACTAAAGAGCAATTATTAAAAGAACTACAAGGATGAACATGGTTATAAAGAGTTTTCATAGGTTTTTTGCAAAATAGACAGTGACTTGAGTGAATTGTGTATAGATTGATGAAGAGTGAGTGCATCACAATATTAGTATAGTCATAGGGTGGGACAGTCCTATGCAAAGTAAGAATAGACCACAGTTTTGCAGGTTAGTTCAAGGGAAATAATGGAAATGAGAGAAAGAGTAAGAAAGGTAATACATGTACATAAGCTTTATCAAATTACATCAACTCAGATATTGGAAACTCTTGTGAAGGAATCAATCTTTCCTCTAAAAATATTGTGTATCAAGCCACCTCCTTGGCAGATGAAATGAATCTTATCATTGGTTTCAGTGAGAGAACATTCAATGCATGTCATATACAAGACAACTTGCAACCTATCTACTCCATGGATCTCATTCCAAATGTATAGAGGTTTTCTTTTGATCCTATGCAGTCAATATTCCTTGATGAAGCTAGGAATCCATTCATCCAATAGCAAATTTGACTACCTTTCATTGATAAGCCATATGTTATGTGAAAGATTTGAAAGGGGCATGGTACAATATTGATAACAGTAAGGTAAATCCAGTGTCAATTGGTGTAGTAATACCAAAAGGTATAAAAGCAGCCACAATCCCAAATTGATTGAATTAACAGTGAACAACCATAATGAAAGGAGCACTAAACATGACATTTCATGCAAGACTATAAGAGCCTGACTTTCTAATTTTATGGTCTCAAGGCATACATGATCCTTACCTATGTTTGTCCATTAAATGATCTCTTCAATTGGAGGTTTTTGCAGTAGATCATAGCATGTGTCAAAGGGATTTTTTTGCATGGAGAGGTCAATAAGAAAAAATGAGGATAGTCCATAAGTGACTTAGAAAGGATAGTGAAAAGCTACAGGTTTTAGTTCATTCCATCAAAGAAACTGATAGGGTTAGAATAACAATACGGTCAATGGTGGAAAATCATGAAAGGGAGATATTTGAAATGAGATTAAAGGACCTTTAAAATATGAAGAATGGTTAAATACAATAAAATAACCAAAGGAGAATTTCCCAATCATGGCATTCATTCCAAAAGGCTAATGCAATAAAAGGATAGAGCATGGACAAAATTTTATTGTGCATTAATACTAAAGAATCTTGCTATGCATGAAACCTTCTAAATTATCATTCATAGGGCAGTAACCATGAAGATAGTGATGATTGACTATAGGATAGAGGGTAGAGTTTCAGAGTTAAACCAATGGAAGACCTCGAGGATAGCAATTGAAGTCAAACAAAGAGAACTTTGGGCTGAGAGATTTAATAAAAGCAATGAAGGAAAATAAAACAAATATGGATTTTTTACCCCTAAAAGACCTTCAACGCCTCCTTAAGGCTTTTGACTATTTCAAACTTTCTTACACATGTTTAAAATTTTAAAGAAGGGAGGTGGCAGGGGTTTAAAAGATTTATTGGCTAATCAAGGATCAGTTGCAGGCATCTAGGAAGTTGTTGATTAGTTCAGAGGTCTTTATGAGTAGTCAAAGATAGTTGCACACATGTCCTACTATTATGCACATAGTAGTTGAGGTAATTTGGTGACCTGGATAACAAGTTGATGGTATTTAGGAACCTTCTAAGGAGCATGCTCATTAAAGGAGATCTGAACAACTAATTGTACCTATCTTATATGCCACCTTTGGAGCCTTTAATCAAAGTCACAACATAATAATAGTTTTCAACGCCCAAGGAGGGCTTTGACAATTTCAAACAGTTGTGACACATGTCACATGTTAATTGCAAAAGGTTACTAAGAACTAGTAAAGGGTTGTTTGCTAAATAGTACAACCTGTTTCATCCTTAGGCAGTTCTTTTCATTTTGGAAAAGCATTGTAAACTTGACTAAAGTTTCATTTTGGTCATAGTGACATTGTAACTCATATTTTCAATCTTGAGACTGAAAATAAAACACTTTGTAACACATTTTCAAAGCAAGAAGCATATTTCAGACTTGTGCAAGTTGTAAGAACACTTTTCAATTAAATTCAGTGATTATTGCTTTGTCAATAACTGTCTTCTTGTGTGTATGTAGATGATTGATGCACATTTCTATGATTTTTATGTACGAATCCTCTAATATGTTATCCCATTCAAGCACCTTTTAAACTGGAAACATCTATTATATAGGTCACAAGTTATGTAGCTAAGATTTACACTATTAATTTGTGAAAATATACTCAGTTTTTCTTCTTAAATCTATAAACATTGCAATTTCTTGTGAAATACTTATGAATTAGCATGTTATAACTTTGAGTTGTGTGAAACTAGATAAATAACTAAGATATTATATGTGAAAACAACATAAGCAAGTTGTAAACATTTAGGTGCATCACCTTGATATAGGTAGTTTTACTTCATGTCATCCTTCTATTCTTTTCCATCAGCAAAAGTAGTAGTTTAAGTTAGGATAGGTGAACACCAAGAGAACCGGCTCACTCTAGAGGTTAACTCACACATCATGAGCCCACAATCAGGAGAGTTATCCCATGTTTCAGCGATAGGCTGAGTTTTTCAACTCAGTAAGGGTGCACTATTTGGTGATAACAATTAGTTATTCAATATGAAGTAATGCTTTGAGTTTGAAAGATGCGCAATGCAATGTAATAAGTTATATGAATATAAACTACAAAATCTATATTTTACAACCAAATGCAATTGGAAGTTGTTCATACTTATTAGTTATGCAATGTGAAGTAATGCTTTTAGTTTGAAAGATGTGCAATGCAATGTAATTAGTGATATGAATATAAACTACAAAAATCTATTTTTTACAACCAAATGCAATTGGAAATTGCTCCTACTTATTAGTTATGCAAATAGATTTTTTCCAAGATTCTATGGCTAAGATTTCTATTTCTCATGTTTCTAACCAAGATTAGACTAAGATTGTGCTCTCAAACAACCCTGAAGTTAAGAGTGAGCAACAAGCCCAGGAGGTAAAACCTCCTCCATTTTATTTAAGTTTGATCATTGGTGACAAGCTAGTTCAAAATTGTATGATTGATTCTGGTGCAAGTAGTCTCGTAATGCCTAAGAGTCTAGTTGATAAGGTTGGATTAGATTATGAGCCTCCTGCAAAGGGACTGATTCAACTAGATGGTTTTGATGTTAATATTGTTGGGGTGATTTAAAATTTAGCCCTTATGTTACATGCATGCCCAAATTTTGCAATCCCTCAAGATATCTATGTTGTTGACCTACCACCTTATTTTTTCATATGTCTTTAGGTATTTTATTGCTAAGTTGGGTGGGTTTCTATCTTCTGATTGGTCACACTTGTGTTTCAAAACAAGGTATGGTACAAAGGTGACCATAAAGTCAGAACCACAAGCCAAGGATCATATTGAATTGTACATCCCTAGTCGTATAAATGCTAATCTCTACATCACCCATGAGCTAAAGGATCAATCCATGACCCTAGACCCCAACACACCTATTGAGGATGTAGATCTAGATGAGTGGGAAGTCGAGAATCATGAAGTTGACCCTTTTAGTCACACCGATGAGGTAGGATTAGGAATTTGCATGATTCATGAACCTGATGCAGTCGTTCCAAATTTGGTCAAGGATCAAAGTCAGCTTGAACAACTAGATAATGAGCTTTGGAAGCTATATTTTGATGGATCAAGAGGTAGAATGGGTGTTGGTGGAGGATCCATGTTGGTTTCACCTGATGGAGATAATTATTACTAATGATTGAGGTTTTCTTTTAGTTGTACAAATGATATAGTTGAATATGAGGCACTTATTTATGGCCTAGAATGGGCCAGAAAGAGAGGTATAAAGTGATTATAAGTTTTTAGTGATTCTGAATTGATTGTAAATCAAGTTAGAAATTTGAATGTTACAAAACATGATTTTCTTAAGCTGTATAAGCATAGAGTTTGGGACTTAGTTGAATATTTTGATGCTTTCAATTTTCTCTCCATTCCTAGAAATCAGAATAAGCATGCAGATAAGCTTGATGTCATAGGATATCAATTTGACATTCCAACTGATATTCATAACGTAGAGGTACAACAATATGTAAAATTTGTTGTTAGACTATTTGTACCTGATAACAATGCAATTTGGCAAGTTTTTGAGAGTGATGAGAAAATTGTAAGTTTTCTAATTGCAAAAGTTGAGTTTGTAGATGAAAATCAACAAAAATGGTAGTAGCAATATGACAATCAAATTGTGCAATTGAAGTCAAACAAGTTTCCCAAAGGTTTGGTAACCTTTGAATCAATTTTCTATTCAGATGATCAAGTTAGAAAAGACAAAATTAGCATGATAGTTAAGCAGGAGCATTATGAGCCCATTGAGATATTTAGAGATAAGCTCCTCAAGCTTGGTAAGGTATGTACCAGAGAGGAACAACAAGCTTTTATTTTACTTTGTCAAGAGTTTAGTGATATTTTTTCTTGGGACTATGGAGATTTAAAAGGTTTTGACCCTGAGCTAGCTCAACACACCATTGAGTTAGAGCCCAATGCAAAACTAGTGAGGAAAAAACAAAGGCCTTCTAATCCCAAGCTTGAGCATCTTATGAAGGATGAAAAGGATGAATTGAATAAGTTAATTGAAAGTAATATCATCTTTCCAATTAAGCATACATTATGGGCTTCTAACTTAGTTCCAGTTAGAAAGAAGAATGGTGAGATTAGGCTTTGTGTTGATTTTTGTGATTTGAATAAAGCCTCCCTCAAGGATCATTATCCATTGCCTTCAATGGAGCAGAGTTTGCAAGTTGTTTTTGGTTCTGAGAGATTTTCTTTGTTGGATGGATATTCAGGATATAACCATATTTTAGTGAAGGAGGAGGATCAATACAAAACTGCCTTTACCACCAAATGGGGTACTATGGCTTATAGAAAAATTCCCTTTGGTTTATCCAATGTAGGGGAAACCTTTTAGAGAGCAATGGACATGGCCTTTCATGGCCTCATGAACAAGATAGTTCTAGTTTACTTAGATGATATTATAGTTTTTTTCAAAGAATGTTAATGAACATTTTGGTCATTTGAGGCAGATTTTTCAAAGATGTAGAGAGTTTGGGGTTTCTCTTAACACAAAGAAGTGTATCTTTTATGTCCATGAAGGTAAGCTCCTTGGACACATTGTTTCAAAACATGGTATTTATGTTGATCCAAAAAGAGTTTTTGTCATTCTAGCTTTACCCTTACCAACACATAAGAAAGGTTTGCAAATATTTCTTGGTAGGAACAACTTTGTGAGAAGGTTCATACCTAACATTGCAGCATTATTGCAACCTCTTATTGCTATGCTTAAAAGGAACATGACTTTTAGTTGGACTAAAGAGGGTAAGAGAAGCTTTGAGCAGATTAAGGAAGCCCTTGCAGCTGCTCCAATACTCATTAATCCTAACTATGATAAATATTTTATTTTGTATACATTTGGAGGTGTTGACACTATTTCAGCTATGCTTTGTCAGTAGAATGATGAAGGCTTGGAGCAGCCTGTGGCATTTTTTAGCCAAGTGTTGCATGATTATGAGGTAAAACATTCATTTGTTGAAAAACATGTGTTTGTTGTTGTTAGAAGCCTCAAAAAGTTTAGGCATATTCTCTGTAACAACAGAATTCAGTTGTTGGTTGCACATCTAATTGTTAAAGATTTCTTACTTAACAAGGATATTAATGACAAAAGAGCAAGCTGGATAACTAAAGTAATGGAATATGATCTTAATATTAAAGTTACTAAGCTTGTTCGAGGCAAGGGTTTGTGTGAAAAGATTGTTGAAAATGGAGAAAACGGCCAAGAAGATGATGAGCATGTTGCAATAGTGTTGAACAATGAAGAACAAGTTGCTAGTATATCTCCTTCTACAAGCTAGGTGCAAAAAATGATCCATTATTTGCAAACTGGTGACTTCCCTAAAGGTTTGGATAGAAAAAAAAGGAGGTATTATAGGCTTCAAGCCATTCCGTATGTTGTTACTGATGGTGTCTTGTATAAAAGGGATTTTAATGGTGGTTTACTGAGGTGCATTGAACCACATCAAATGAACAAGTTGCTGGAAGAATTTCATGATGGGCCTTTAGGAGGCCATTTTGCACCAAGGACTACAACTATGAAAATTATGAGAGCTAGGTATTATTGGCTAGATCTATTTAAAGGTGCATATGCTTGGGTTAGGATATGAAATAAATGTTCACTATTTGCAAGAAAGCAAAGGCTTGCAGCCTTTCCTCTACACCCTATTCAAGTAGAGCAGCCTTTTTCCAAGTGGGGTCTTGATTTAATTGGCCCTATTAACCCTCCTTCAAGTGGAGGCCATAAATGGATTCTAACTACAATAAATTATTTTACGAAGTGGACTAAGGTTGTTTCTTTGAAGGAAGCAAATGAAACTTTTGTTTTGAGTTTTTATCAAGATTTGGTGTCTAGATTTGGTACTCCTGATTCTATTATATTTGATAATGCATTAGCTTTTATTGGTTTAAGGATTTTTGATTGGTCTATAAAGAACAATTTTTTTTTTAATACCTCGTCCAACTATTACCCAGAGGGTAATGGAAAAGATAAATTCACCAATAAAAATTTGATTCAGATCATTAGAAAGACCATTGAGGATAGTCAAAGGACATGGCATGACAAGTTGAAGTTAGCCCTTTGGGCTGATAGAATAACTCCTAAGAGAGATACAAGTTATTCACCTTATGTCCTCACCTATGGTAAAGAAGCTAAGTTACCAATTTTTGTTGAATTTCCTACTCTAAGTTTCATTAAGGAACTTGAACTGTTGAAGGAGCAACCTATGGAAGTCAGGCTTGCACAACTGATGGAACTAGAGGAAACAAGAAAAGATGCATTGAGGAAGTTTTAGATTCATCAAGATTTGATGAAGAGTTCTTTTGATAAGAGAGTAGTACCAAGGGATTTTAGTATAGGTGATGTTGTTTTTAAATGGGAAGAGCTCAAAAGAAAACCTGGAAAACATACCAAGTTTGATGCAATGTGGGATGGACCCTATGTGATCACCGAGTGCAAGAAACTTAATTCTTACCAGCTTTCCATACTGAGTGGAGAGGTGCTACCTATCACAGTCAATTTGATCCACCTCAATCATTTTCTATGAAAATAAGTTTTGCAGTTGTAGTATAGTAAGTTAGTGTTTTCTACTAATAAGTGCCCAAGGAACATTTCTTTCAGTTCTGTTTTATTTTCCCTAAGTGTTGTTGCATAGTTTGTTGGCCACTAGGGCCTTGGTAGTTGCTTTCAATTTGGTTTTTTCTTCTACTTGGAGTTTTAAAAATGAGTTACATTGGTTTTCTGAGTTTGGAGGAGCAGAATTTTACTCCATGCCCAATCGATTGTTTAGGCAACTGGTCTAGTATGCTTAGCAGGCAAGCATTCAACATAAATCACCAGACATGTTACCAAATTTTCACCTACAACTCAATTTGGTAGAGAGGAAACAATTGATTACATTTAAAGGTGAAAGGCATTCCAACAAATTTCTACTATTCTTAATCATTACTCAAAAAGAATGCTATCAAAAGAGATTCAGTTTTACTATGTAGAGTTTTTATAATAGAGAGGAATTATACAGACTGCATGAAATTGTTGTTTTTCATTCATTTTGGTAATAAAAATAAACACAAGACTGCATAAAGGTTGTTGTTTCATACATTGAAAGGAAAAGAATTCTCAAATGTCCCACACAAGCTATGAGAGTAGTTGAACTAATGCAGCATAAAGATAGGATGTACAACTGAATATAAAAGTAGTGAAAAAACACATGAAAGGAACTATATCCATCATTGCTTGTGGAAATCTTGTGTTGGTCGTCTTTGTTTCCAAATCCTCCTTGCTCCTAATCTTCAGATGAACCTACAGATGATTGAAAAAGATTGGTTAGAGCTTCAGATATAAATCTCATCATATGTCTTATCAACAAAAATATAGCATATATCTATGATGCATTAAATTAGTTGAACCATTATCAGATGTATACAGGAGAGTCTGAGAATCAAACATCACAGGAGCATTAAGCTTCACTATTTTTTTATCTAACATGTTTGTTCACTGTGCAGGTATAGGTGAAATTTTGTTGCTGGATTTGTCTCTTTTGACATCATAGCATGTGGGTTAGAATGTGGCTCCCACAAAGGTTGAGCCCAACACGCTATCTCATGAAGCAGAAATGTGCCATAGTAAAGCTTACCCTAACCACATTGGTGCTATTTACTTTGGCATTAGTGCCTTTTCCTACGAAGATATCATAAGTTGTTGACTTCATGCTCTTATCAAGAGATACATCCACAGAGAAAGACAATCAATTCCAAAGGGAGCAACAAAAGGGTAGTTAAAGCCTCTTTATTGCATAATACAACTCTTAGTGAGCAAGAGATAAGAGCAATGCCATTTTTAGTCTAAGGTTGCATAGAGGACAAGCTCCATAATAGGACAAAACATAGTGACAGTGCCATGTAGGAGCAGCTTGGAGTGATCAGAGGCCTTAAAATGTTACAGAGCAGCCTAAAAATAGTAAAATTTGTAGAAGACAGTGCCATAGAATGCTTATGTAATCTGCAGAACAGAATAAAAGTGCACCCTTTTCTCATTAAGGAGTTTCTTTTGCATACAAATTCTTTATGTTGTCATTGTTTAGTTTCATTGAATGGTGTTTTCATCATGATCTTATATATTTTATTGTTGTCATGCAGCATGTTTTATTTTGTCTATATTATTTGAAGTGCATACCCTGAAGGTATAGCCACCAAGGATCAAGAGGTGTTGACAAACAATGCTCACATAGAAGGGACATCAAAGAGTGGACTATTCATGAAGTGCTAATATGGAGCAATCATTAGGCATTTAATACAGAAGAATACAATATCCATAATGGGACAAAAATTAAAACAACATGAGAAACATTTGCAAAACACATAATACAAGGGTTGCAATTCATCAGGAAAGTGAGCAAATGTTGGAAAATGACTACATTATGTAGAATTCCATATAAGGTACATTGAAATGTTGATGTTTTCAAATCAAAGCAAGTAATAAATACATTAAGGAATTCCATATAAGGTACATTGAAATGTTGATACAAAATAAAGAGATCATTAAAAACATGGACTATTTTATCAAAAGACAAAGGCACCCAGAACCAAACAATAGCTTCAAGGAGGGTTTCCAAAACACAAACCTATATTTTTGCAAGTCTTAAGGATGCAGGTGGGTGTTAATTTTTTTGTTTTCTTAGAACAATAGAGATGTTGAGCTAGGGTTTCAATCAAATAACACTCAATTTTGTGTTCAACAAAAGAATAAACACATATTAAAAGAAGTGAAAGATTTTATTCATTTTAGAAGAGAGCAGTCTATAAACTTGATAGGGTCGTGGCCATGAAGCTCTATTGAAGGTGGCATAAAAAAAAAAACCAAAGCGAACCCTAGCCATGGTGGCCATCATGGTGGTCAATGAAAAAACACACAGAATGTTAAAATCCTTGACCAAGATAGAGAAGTGGAGAAGTCATAGCCGACATTGCATTTTTAAAACCCACAATAGCATGAGGAGGTTGCAAGTTTCTAAACCCTAGCAGAGTTTCATCAAGCGTTGAGAGAAATGAAGGTCATGGGTTTTTAAAAAAAAAAACCCTATCTCATATTTGTACAATAAGAATAATATATAGAAAATACAAAATGTTTTCATCATTTTCTAGAATGGCAATGGAGAACCCAAAAAATGCAAGAAAATATACATGGGTCAGGTAAAGCCCTCGACTTTGAAAAACAAGAAGTTTGCATCATTTTCTTTCACCATAAAGTTTTAGCATAGAAAACACAAGGCAAGCACAAGTTTCATGTGCTATAGTAGAAAAAAAACATGACAAAGGCTGAAGTTTTGTTTGTAACTGAAAGCTTACCTCGCGGGCTTTGTGAGGATTCAAGCACCACACACAAGAAACTGCCTCAAATGTCAACCTAAGCTCTAGAAATCCCTCAATATTGGCCACAAAATATAGGAGTTCTTAGCCAAGCATGGAGGTGGAAATGCATGAAGAAATATGAATGGCCGTAGGTAGGAGCCATGAAATTCTCCCAAAAATACAAAGAAATGTGAAATGCTTGTGTTTTTTGTGCAAAAGAGTCTTACCCAGTGTGTTTCCTGCTAAGAATCCTCCATGAAAGCCCTAGAAAACTCCACATCACACCCTCGCAGCCATGACCAAGGAGACTCAAAAAATGATGAAGTGAAAAATGAATACGAAAAGATAGGAGGCCATAGTTTTGTGTTTAGGGTTCCCATTTACCCTAAGTTGGCCACCTAGGGTATTTTCCACATTGTTTTAAAATTTTATGCCTTGATTAGTACCTTGTGGTATTATTTCAAGCCTTTTATGAATTTTGAAAGCCTAGGCTATATTCCTTAGAGTTTATTTTTATGATTTTGAGAAAATCAAATGTGCAAATACCTTAGAATATTTTATACTTTGCAAATATAATCAAAGCCATATATACCTTTATTTTTTGCAAAATCAAATAAAATCGCAAGTCAATCTTCTTTCTATTTTGCAAGTTAGAGCTACAAACAATGTAAGGCATTCTTAAAGCAATGTTTCTATAAATGACTTTAATAAGTGTCAATAAAAATGCAGAGAATAAAGCAAGTGTTGGGTGTCCTTATAGCAACTTTCAGTTTACCTTCTTTCTTTTTTTGAGTTCCAATTGTGCAAATTGGAAAGATTCGGTGAGATGAGCTTTCTACTTTTGATTTTCAATCAAAACTGAGTGATTTTTGAGTCCTTTTGTGTCGATCTGCTTAGGAGGGAAACTTGCCACCTATTTTCACTCATATTGGGTCAATTTTGGGCCTTATTTTACTAGGTTTTTTCCCTTTGCTCGAAAATTACACTTTGGTTACTATTTTGGTGAGTAGTTAACTAATATTTTTCCCTTTTTCACTCATGGAGACTCATTGGAGATATATACTGGAGAGAAACTTTGTTTTTTCTACGTTCAAATTATTGCTTCTTCCTCTCTTGATCACTTGCAGAGAGTTTTGTATGCCTTTTTTGTAACTCAGTTTTTTTTATAGTTTGATACAGAGGCTCCTTTCAGATCAATAAAAGTAGTAGTGCATTCCTATCTCATGGTCTTTGTCTCATTTTGCAGTAAATGATTTGATGTTTCATTGTGATTCTAATTGTTGAATCCTTTTTTATGTCTCATTATTACAAATTTGTATGCAGAAGTTTCATGTAATGCAAGTTGTGTGTTGTGTTTAATTTCAAGCCTTCATACAAATCACTTTTGTATTGCATGTTTCACATGAGATTGTGAGAGTAAATTATTTTTTAGAGTTGATTGTGAGTTGGATTGGTGAATAAGTTTTAAAGTTTCTGGTGCATCACCCTTTAGGTTTTAGGATTTTCATTTCAGTTATCCTTCTATCCCTTTTCTCAAAAAAGTTAGTAGTTTTAGGTGATCTACCAGGGGAACCGACCCTCTCTAGATATTCATTCTTGCCATTAGTCACCCATAGCTTGAGAATGTTTTCATCTTATACAAGATAGTTGAGTCTAACTTAACTAGGGTGTAATCCTTGTTGATAATAGTTTTTTGCACGCCCGGTGGGACTCTAAAGTTCACTTCAGAGAAAGAGTTCATGTTTTAAGTTGTTGTTCTGGTATATGCAACAGTGTTCTTAGCCTTTTGAGGTTATTAAATTATACCTAGCGACTCCATTCTCTGATTTTGCATGTAGATCTAGTGTAACCAGCTTATGAGAAGCGTGTAAACTAGAGAAATTGCTTCTCCGTTTGAGTATATGCAATTATCTCCACCCAAAAGAAAGGGTAGGACAAAAAGAAGAGGTTTTGACTCACCAAGAAGGTCAAAATCTACACCTCCAAACCTCAGCCTTACATACCCACTGCAAAAAAATCTAGTGCCAGTAGTACAGGAGCTAGTGATGGCAAGGCAATTTGCATTTGCACCTTTTAATGGGAGCAACCCATTCTTTCTTTCTCAACATGATGGCATTCCTATTGCAGCCCTCAAAAGTCTACCATATTTCACCAAAGAAGATCAGACCACCCTGATTGAGCACATTTGAGATGTGGCAACATTGTGTTTAGTTCATAATATCACTGAAGAAAATGTAGCACTTAGGCTTTTGGCTACATCACTGAAAGGAAAAGCCTTGCAGTGGTTTAGGGTTCTTCTAGCAAATTCAATCGCAACATGGGATCAGCTGGGTGATGACTTGCATCAGCAATTTGAAGATAAATCAGATCATTTATTTTTGCTAGAACAATTAAGTACCATCAAGAGGGCTCCTCATGAGCATATGTTAGATTTTAATTACCATTTCCAGAGGACTTGGGATAGGATTCCAATGACGGTAAATCCTTCACCTGAACATGCATTTTTTTTCTTAAGGCTTTAAATAGTGAGATATCTATGATGATTCAGTCTATGGGTGGATTTACACTTCCTAATGCTTATGATATAGCTATTAGAGTAGAAAACTTCATTATACAAGCTGGTAGAATAGCCCCAAGGCCTCCTATTCCAATATTTCCTAAAGTACATCCACCTATTCCTTTGGCATTAACCCCTTTAGTTATTGTTCCACCTACTCCTGCAATAGGTTATCAAGCCACAACCCAAGAAGTTGTTGCTCCAAGTCCATCCCAGGACATTCAAGAGTTGAAAGGAATGCTTCAAACCTTTAGCAAAATTATTAGTAATGAGTTTTTAAATCACAAGAAGCAAGTTGGCCAAGATCATATGCCCTACCAAGCTCCATATCATCCTGATCAGTCAAATAGGCCACCTTTTCAAGCTGACTCTCAAGGTCAAAGAAGAAATTTCAATCTTAGACCATTTCAGCCTTATAATACTAATGTTGTCAACTCTTCAAGGGATCTTATGCCTATCCAAAACAATATGGCACAGGAGTGTGATTGGTGTTATCCATGTGACTAGCCTCATAACCAAGCCATATGCATGAATGGGATGAGGAATCAAGCTTTAATGGTTCAAAATGGTTATGTTGGTTTGGAAAGTATCAAAAGAAAATCTAGAGTAGCAGGGTACACAAACTCAACAAGGTAACTCTGATGTTGCCTTAATGAATTAGCAAGGCATTAATTTTTGTGGGGTAAATCGCCCCCAAGGTCAAAACCAACTAGATTCACCTATTGCAGCAAATACTAGATCAAAAAACAAGGATGTTGACTTGGGATAGCAAGCTGGAAAAGTCCAACAACAGCCAGATAAAGGTAAATTTCAAGCTCCTATAGCTCAATTTGTCCCCAAAACTTATCAAAAAGTTCATATTTTCCAAAGAGGACAAGTTGTACCTGATAAAGATCAACCTAGGGAACAACCACAACCATTAGTAGCTCAAAATGAAGTTATTGTTCCTAAGGGACAATAAAAGGTGAGCCCTACATCATTCAATGTTGTTGAACATCTGAAAAAGGCTATTGTTAGCATGTCAATAATGGATGCATTGCACATTCCTGGGGAAAAAGATTTGTTGCAAGATGCTTTGGCTAAGATTTATATTTCTAATGTTTCTAACCAAGATCAAACTAAGATTGTGCTCGCAAATAGGCCTAAAGTTAAGAGCGAGTAGAAAGCCCAGGAGGTAAAACCTCCTCTATTTTATTTAAGTTTGATCACTGGTGACAAGCTAGTGCACAATTACATGATTGATTCTGGTGCAAGCAGTTCCATAATACCTAAGAGTCTAGCTGATAAGCTTCGATTAGATTATGAGTCTCTTGCAAAGGGAGTGATTCAACTAGATGGTTATACTGTTGAGATTGTTGGGGTGATTAAAAATTTAGCCCTTACCTTGCATGCATGCCCAAATTTTGCAATCCCTCAAGATATCTATGTTAGTGACCTACCACCTTATTTTTCCATGTCTTTCTTGAGATTTTACTGTTAAGTTGGGTGGGTTTCTATCTTCTAACTGGTCACACTTGTTTTTCAGAACAAGGTATGGTACAAAGGTGACCATAAAGTCAGAACCACAAGCCAAGGATCATATTGAACCGTATGCCCCTAGCCCTATAAATTTTCTAATCTCTACATCACCCATGAGCTAAAGGATCAATCCATGACCCTAGACCCCAAAACACCTATTGAGGATGCAAATCTAGATGAATGGGCAGCCAAGAATCATGAAATTGACCCTTTCAGTCACACCGATAAGGTAGGATTGGGAATTTACATGATTCATGAACCCAATGTAGTGGTTCCAAATCTAGTCAAGGATCAAAGTTAGCTTGAACATAATCATCTTTGGAAGTTGTATTTTGATGACTCAAGAGGTAGAATGGGTGCTGGTGGAGGAGCCATGTTGGTTTCACTTGATGGATATAAGTATTACTCAACATTGAGGTTTTATTTTATCTATACAAATAATATAGCTGAATATGAGGCACTTATTCATGGCCTAGAATGGGATAGAAAGAAAAGTATAAAGTGCTTACAGGTTTTTGGTGATTCTGAATTGATTGTAAATCAAGTTAGAAATTTGAATGTTACAAAAAATGATTTTCTTAAGGTGTATAAGGATAGAGTTTGGGACTTAGTTGAAGATTTTGATGCTTTCAATCTGATGTCTATTACTAGAAATCAAAATAAGCATGCAGATAAGCTTGCTACCACAGGATCTCAGTTTGACATTCCAACTGATATTCATAATGTAGAGGTACAACAGTATGTAAAATTTGTTGTTAGATCATTTGTACCTGAATAACAATATAAGTTGGAAATTTTTTGAGAGTGATGAGAAAATTGTAAGTTTTCAAATTGCAGAAGTTGAGTTTGCAGCTGAAAATCAACAAAAATGGCAGCAGCAATATGACAGTCAGATTGTGCAATTGAAGTTAAACAAGCTTCCCAAATGTTTGGTAACCTTGGAATCAGTTTTCAATTCAAATGATCAAGTTAGAAAAGACAAAATCAGCGTGACAGTCAAGCGGGAGCATTATGTTCCCATTGAGATATTCAAATATAAGCTCCTCAAGCTTGGTAAGGTATGTACTAGAGAGGAACAATAAGCTTTTATTTTACTTTTTCAAGAGTTTAGTGATGGATATTTAAAAGGTTTTGACCCTGAGCTAGCTCAACACACCATTGAGTTAGAGCCCAATGCAAAACCAGTGAGGCAAAAGCAAAGGCCTCTTAATCCCAAGCTTGAGCATCTTATGAAGGCTAAAAGGCTAAATTGAATAAGTTAATTGAAAGTAATATCATCTTTCCATTTAAGCATACATCATGGGTTTCTAACTTAGTTCCAGTTAGAAAGAAGAATGGTGAGATTAGGCTTTGTGTTGATTTTCATGATTTGAATAAAGCCTCTCTCAAGGATCATTATCCATTTCCTTCAATGGAGCAGATTTTGCAAGTTGTTTTTGGTTATGAGATATTTTCTTTGTTGGATGGATATTCAAGATATAACTAGATTTTACTGAAGGAGGAGGATCAATACAAAACTTCCTTTACCACCAAATGGGGTACCATGGCTTATAGAAAAATTCCCTTTGGTTCATCCAATGTAGGAGCAACCTTTCAGAGAGCAATGGACATGTCCTTTCATGGCCTCATGAATAAGTTAGTTATGGTTTACTTAGATGATATTACAATTTTTTTCAAAGAATGCTAATGAACATTTTGGTCATTTGAGGCAGATTTTTCAGAGATGTAGAGAATTTTTGGTTTCTCTTAACCCAATGAAGTGTATCTTTTCTATCCATGAAGGTAAGTTCCTTGGACACATTGTTTCAAAACATGGTATTTTTATTGATCTAGAAAGAATTTTTCCCATTCTAGGTTTACCCCTAGAAACACATAAGAAAGGTTTGCACAGCTTTCTTGGTAGGATCAACTTTGTGAGAAGGTTCATACCTAACATTGCAACATTATTGCAGCCTCTTACATCTATGCTTCAAAGGAATGAGACTTTTAGTTGGACTAAAAAGGGTACGAGAAGCTTTGAGCAGATTAAGGAAGCCCTTGTAGCTACTCCAACACTCATTAATCCTAACTATGATAAAGATTTTATTTTGTATGCATTTGGAGGTGTTGACACTATTTCAGCTGTGCTTTGTCAATAGAATGATGAAGGCTTGGAGCAGCCTATGGCATTTTTCAGCGAAGGGTTACATGATTATGAGGTAAAATATTCATTTGTTGAAAAACATGTGTTTATTGTTGTTAGAAGCCTCAAAAAGTTCAAGCATATGCTCTCTAACAACATAATTCAGTTGTTGGTTGCACATCCAACTGTTAAAGATTTCTTGTTTAATAAGGAAATTAATGATAAAATGCAGGTTAGATAACTAAAGTAATGGAATATGATATTAATATTAAAGTTACTAAGCTTGTTAGAGGCAAGGGTTTGTGTGAACAACTTGTTGATAATAGAGAAAATAGCTAAGAATGTGATGAGCATGTTGCAACAGTGCTCAACAATGAAGAGCAAGTTGTTGGTCCAACTCCTTCTACAAGTTGGGTGTAACAAATGATCCGTTATTTGCAAATTGGTGACTGCCCTGTGTTACCTGAAAATGTGAACTTGAAAATTCTCAAATTTTTCATGCATTTCCCCTATATGCCCCAAAACTTGCCAAATCCCATAAGAATTTGATTTTGAAAATATTTGATTGTTGGTGCAAATTCCTCTTGTAGATTTGACCCTAACCCCATTGAGCCCAATCTAGCAATTTTTTTGTGTCAAGTTGGCTTACCATTTATGAATTTTTAAACGTTGCATATTTTTGGGCGGTGATCCGTAAAAAAATTTAAAATATGGCATCCAACATGCTGGAGGTAAAGGGGTTTCTGGGTTTTGCTCATGAAGGTTCATTTACCCTGCTACCCAAATTTCATAAAAAAAGGAGCTATTGTTTGAAAGTTATGAAAATTTTCGTCTTTCAGCCCGAACACAGTTTTAGGAGGAATACGTTAAAGAACTGCTATTGAGATTTTATTTTGCATTATTTGATCAGTTTCAGGAAGTCATAAGGTATGAAATGATCTCTTTAATAAGCTCCCCCAAGGTAAAAAAAAATAATAATGGAGAAAATTTCATAAAACCTTCCCCTCTTTATTTAAGCATTAGATAAATCAGATACATAAAGTTGAAAGGTTTATAAAAATCAAATGTTTCATCGGGGATATTAAAGGGGGACTTTATGAATAGTGTACGGGAATGTGATTAACATATAAGCTTCATTTTCCACCTCTTACAGTTGGGACTTTAAAAGGTTTTGAAACTTCAAATATGCCTGACTCTCCTCATAGTCAGAGGTTTTGTAAATTTTGAAACTCCTAATACTTTTGGTTCTAAAGTTCAAGAAAATGCTCGATCGCCCGACATCTCTTTATGAGAAGATTTAGGGTTAGAAAACTTCAGCCTTTGTCGACAATGAGGATGCACTTGCCACAAGTGAACCTTCGGGCACTGTTGATGGCATTTATAGAAGACTATATTTGGCCAAAAATGAGAAAGGTCTCTAATGGAGCGGCTAGTCATGTAGTTGATCGAGCATATAAGAATATATTGTAGAAAGTTTTTCCTATGGAAGTTTTCACATTTAACTATATTGTTGCCAGGAGAAGCTTCAATAGATATATGTAATGGCCATATGATGTGAGCTATTGATATGGTTCGCCCCCTTTTACATATTCTCTTTAGCAATCACAAACTCGGATGGTTTGAAAATTTGGATTGACAAGAATATAAGCAAATGTGGAATGCATAGACACGGAATGCAAGCATGGCATAGTGAAATGCCATAGTGAGAATACTATTAGAGACGATTCACTAGAAACCTTGTTCCTGTTGATGCAGCTGGGGCATCATCTCTTCTTTGATTCCTTGGACTATGATTGGACAAGGTTGTTGAACGATGTCGAGAATGGAAAGAGGCAAGTGTCTTTCTGCACTTGATAAACTTGTGAATGCTATGTTTTCTTGCTAGCTGAAAGGAATTTAGACAAAAACAAAAGAGTTTGTAGGGCCAATTCGAAGATAAGATTATGGAGATATGATGCATTATTCACACAAAAATATCAAGGCATTCTCTTATCACCCTTCAGCTTAGAATGTGGACATTTAGCGAAGCACAATTAAATAACAATTCTTGGTGGCTCTGGCAGACGATGATCTCTGTTAAGGACGTGCACAAAAATTGAATTTGTTGAAATGGCTTTAGAAACCCAAAATTAAAATACCATCGACAAATGTAAAACTATGTTCCAAGACTTTTCTATTATCCACCAGCCTGTGGTTTACCTTGGAGAAGGACTCACAAAATCTTCCCTTTGATGATCTAACTAAAATTGGGGAATGAAGTGTCAATCTGAGTAGTGGTCAGAAACAACGAGTATAAATTTCCTGTGCTCTATATTAGTGTCATCAATGCTCATATTTCCACTAGCCTATTTGAGGACTACATAGTAGAAGCACTTGCAAAAAAGAAAAAAGACAGTGATCCTTCTAACACATCAAGTTGATTTCCCTCCAGAAAAAAAAAAAAATCTGAGCAGGATTTCTTCATATTTGAGCATTCTTTATTTATTTTTGCATCTCTTATCTCATTCAACAAGGGTGATTTATCTGTCACAGACTCAGTAGTTTCATCATTGAAGGTATTAAATTAGTTGCAACAAAGGATGAGTGGTGTATGCCAGATCACATCAATCCAACATATTTGTAGAGTGTTCTTGTACCAAGTAGAAACGTGATGGGACCTTCAGACCGTGTGTTTGTCCAGGGAATAAATGAAGTTGAAAATTAAAAGCTTGATTAACTTGAGTGTGAAGGGAAATTTCAGTAATTGCTTCAAAGGGAAGTGCTTCAGATTTAAATTTTACAGGTTGGAGCTTTGTCTCCTCAAACATAAACAAGTCAACTTCATAATCAAGGTGCAAGGGAAATTTCATTTGTTGAAGATAATATACATTGTATAACACAACAACACCCAACTAGCTTCGCTTAACACAAAAAAATCGGTAGGGTGTGAGGAGGCTAAAACTTGTCCGTGTTGTAGCGTCTTTCATAGAAATGTGCTTATATATAGTGGAGATCTCAGAAATATAATGTGGGCCAAAAAAAATTTATTAGGTTTACGAGCTTTAGAATTCCTTATGTATGAACTTAATGTATGAAATAAAGAAAGACCTATCTATTTGGGATGCAAGGTAGGATTCTTTATATGGTAAAATTGGGCCAATATGTGAAAAGTGGACCAATAGCAACTTATGAATAAAACCAAAAAAATCAAGAACCACAAGAAGAATAAAGGTTATTATAGAAATCGAAATGTTCTCAAAGGGGAACATGGAAAGCTATCAAGAAATGATTATACGGGAGCATGAAAAGATGAAAGTTTTCGTAACCACCTTCCAAAAAATAGTTAGGGGAATTGAAAGGCTCTCGGGAATGAGTTTATAAATATGCAATTGGTAGACAATAAAGGGGGATCTTTTTCCATCTTTTTCAGCTATTCAGGAAAGGACAGAGCATTTCAGTCTTCTTTTCACATAGTTTTATTGTACAGGAGTGTCGAGTCTGTGTACTCTCATTTTGGCACTAGAGAATAAAGAAATTATTTATGATTTGTGTATTAGTTAATGTTTTCTTTAATTGCAAAAGAACTTTGTATCTTTGTAATCACTCTTTGGTGTTCATTATGTTATGTCAAACTATGTATGGGTTAATTTTTGAAACTTTGATTTAATAAATTAATTCATATGTTGGAAAGAGGTCTATTGCTTATTTGTTTCCTGGGTATTGTTTGTGGGTGTGGGATAAATAAATTGTGTGTCAGTTGTCTGCATTCACTCCATTCTGAATTAGTATTGCACATCTATTTCATGGTTATGGGTAGATGTTAATGAAAATTTTCTACTTTTTGGTTAAAATCATACCTAGTTCTCATTCATTGTAAATAATTTGAAGGTAGCTACACCTTGTAAAATAAGCAGGGAGCACTTGCAACTATCATTGCAAGTGACTCAACTATTGGTAAGATTGTCATCATTATGGGAAAAAGGAGTATAAACTGAGGTGACAAACCTGTTAACCAACAAATTTTTGGTGATACCATTGGGGAAACAAAATTGAATAATGGTGCTCTTGTTTTCCCCATAAATTTAAAGGTGCCACCCCGTGGATAGAGGCTGGCAGCTCTATCAGGTGGAATGTACTCAAAAGCATTTTATTCTAGTAAAGACTCTTGTTTGATTTATTTTTTAGAATTACATTATGGCATTAATTTCTTCCCAGCCATGGGGAAATCACTGTAGACCTCTTTCTTTTCCACAATATTCACCATTTCTTGAAGGATCAAGAAATCACTTCCCGAAGTTCAGTGGAGAAAATCATCAAGATGCTGAAGACTACATTTTGGCATTTACAGTTGCATGCAACATTTTGGGGATAAGTGAAGAAGATGTTTTTGTGATATTATTTATTGAATCTCTTATTAGGTCTGCAACAAATTGGTTTTGTTATTTAGAAGATAAATGTATTACCGATTGGGATTCATTGAAGACTAAGTTCTTGGCAAGGTATAAGGGCCCTATTGATGAAGCTGCTTTGTTGGGCCAATTTTTCAATATTCAGAAGCAAGTAGATGAATCAATCAGATACTTTGTGGATAGGTTCAATAGGATGCTTCAAAAAATCCCTACCTCTATTCAGCCAAGTAAGCAAATTCAACTTTGTATTTTTATTTCTTCTTTGCATCCTAATGTTCATTTTTTCTTGAAACGGAGTAAGGTAAATGATATCGAAGTTGCACAATAAGAGGCTGTAAAAATAGAAGATGATTTGATATTAAGTGGATTATGGAAAGAAAATTAGTTTGTAGATCATTTCAAATGTGAAACTATAAGGAAGCCTATCATACAAAATCCAATTTCTCAACCTATAGATTTCCAATATATGCAGCCTCCTATCGTTGAATGTATAAATCTCACTATCTTTGATCCAAAACACTTTGGTAAAAAGGAGGTAAACAGTGTAGGAACCGAGACTCATATGAATAGAATATTTGAAGCATATTATTTGCATTATGAACAAGATAATGATGAATCCATAAGCCCATCAAATGACGGAGAAAGTGAACAATTCTCTTGCGATGTTAACGACGAAGAAGGTAATGCAAATGAAGTTGTTTTAGCCTCCTTGTCTATAGCAAAAATATAATCATTCACTTTTTCCAATGAAGAAGAGCAACTTGAGGATGCACAATATAAAGATAAGGTATTGAATATCCTTCCACCAGAGTGGATGAAAATTGATTATGAAGTCTTCAAGTTTTTTGAGCCAAATGATATTGAAGTAAGGCTACAAGAAGAGGTCAGGAATGATTTTTCATTTGAATCTTTTCATTTTGAAAATGTGAATACCAAAATTTTTAAACAAAATCTAGAAGATGGGGTTAAAAGTAGCCATGTTGAAAGTGGTCAAATAGATGGATGTGATGAACCTCATATTGTGTATATCTCAAACTGATGCTTCAATGCAAGTGAAGAAGGATTCTTGTGTGGAGAAGAAGATGTCATATCTAATATGTAGGTTGTGGATAGAGGTGAGGAAGTGCAACATGAAAATGTTAAGCCAAACCTTGTAGAGAAAGAGGAAATTATTACAATTGGGGGTGATTTTCAGCCACATGGTTATTTTCAGGCATGGGACATTAATTCATCTACTACAGAAATGGGTGGTTATACACAAAAGCATGTTTAAGAGATTCCAAAATTTTATGATGCAAAGTGGTTGTTTGGCTCTGACATATCACTTAGGAAGTTCTTTTTTCATCTAAATTATAGATTTATGCTTATAATCAGCAGATGGTTTTTGAGCTTAAATTTGCTTCACGGTTACACTTTTCTTTTCCACTCTAGCATCTATTTCTCAAAAATTGTTAATGGATTTGCATAACCATGTTGGATCCATTAATTGAGGTTGGGTCTTCATGACCATGTACATAGTAGGATTTTTTGTTGTGTTGGTTTATTTTCCTGTTTCTCCTTTTTTTTGGCTTGCTCTAGCCCCTTTGTCACGTGTGTTGTCTGACTCTGTTGCCCAATGGATTTATGCACTGGTCCAAGCTTAAGGTTATGGGTTCCTTTCTTTGTCCTTCTTAGTCCTTGTCCCCAATCAAATCATATTGTTACCCAAAAATTTGAACTTGAAAATTCTCAATTTTTTGTGTATTTCCCCTATATGCCCTGAAACTTGCCAAATCTCGAAAAAATTCGATTTTAAAAATTTGTGATTGTTGGTACAAATTCCTCTTGTAGATTTGACCCTAACCCCATTGAGCCCAATCTGGCAAGTTTTTGTGTCAGTTTTCCCTACCATTTCGTGGATTTTTAAATGTTGCATTTTTCGTTTGGTGATCCGCAAAAACAATTAAAATTTAACATCCGACATGTTGGAGGTTAAGGAGTTTCTGTGTTTTGCTCATGAAGGTTCATTCACCCTGGTATCCAAATTTCATAAAAAATGGGGCTACTATTTGAAAGTTATGAAAGTTTTTGTCTTTCAGCCTGAACACAGTTTTAGGAGGAATAGGTTAAAGCACTACTATTGATATTTTATTTTTCATTATTTGATCAGTTTCAGGAAGTCATAAGGTACAAAATGATCTCTTTAATAAGCTCCCCCAAGGTAAAAAATAATAATAATGGAGAAAATTTCATAAAACCTTCCCCTCTTTATTTAAACATTAGATAAATCAAATACATAAAGTTGAAAGGTTTATAAAAATCAAATGTTTCGTCGAGGATATTAAAGGGGGACTTTATGAATAGTGTACGGGAATGTAATTAGCATATAAACTTCATTGTCCACCTCTTATAGTTGGGGCTTTAAAAGGTTTTGAAACTTCAAATATGCCCGAATCTCCTCATAGTCTGAGGTTTTGTAAATTTTGGAACTCTCGACACTTTTGGTTCTGAAGTTCAAAAAAAGCCCAATCGCCCGACATCTCTTTATGAGGAGATTTAGGGTTAGAAAACTTCAGGCTTTGTTGATAATGATGATGCCCCTACCACAAGTGAACCTTCAGGCACTGTTGATGGCATTTATAGAAGACTATATTCGGCCAAAAATGAGAAAGGTCTCTTATGGAATGACTAGTCATGTAGTTGATCGAGCATATAAGAATACATTGTATAAATTTTTGCTTGTGGAATTTTTCACATTTAGTTATATTATTGCGAGGAGAAGCTTCAATAGATATATGTAATGGTCATATGATGTGAGCTATTGATATGGCTCGCCCCCTTTTACATATTCTCTTCAACAATCAAAAACTAAAATGGTTTGAAATTTTGGATTGGAAAGAATATAAGAAAACGTGGAATGCATAGACACAGAATTCAGGCATGGCACAGTGAAACTCCACTATGCGAATACTGTTAGAGACGATTCACTGGAAACCTTGTTTTTGTTGATGCAGTTGGGGTGTCATCTCTTCTTTGATTCCTTGGAGTATGATTGGACAAGGTTTTTGAACAATACTGAGAATGGAAAGAGGCAAGTGCCTGTCTACACTTGATAAACTTGTGAATGCTATGTTTACTCGCTAGCTGAAAGGAATTTAGAAAAAAACAAAAGAGTTCGCAGGGCCAATTCAAAGATAAGATTATGGAGATATGATGTATTATTCACACAAACATCTTGAGGCATTCTCTTATCACCCTTCAACTTAGAATGTGGACATTCAACGAAGCACAATTACATAACAATTCTTGGTGGCTTTGGAAGATGGTGATCTCTGTTGAGGACGTGCATAAAAATTGAATTTGTTGAAATGGATTTAGAAACCCGAAATTAAAATACCATTGGCAGATGTAAAACTATGTATTGAAACTTTTCCAGCATCCACCAGCCCACGGTTTACCTGGGAGGACTCTGAAAATCTTCCCTTTGATGATCTAACTGAAATTGGGGAATGAAGTGTCAATCTGAGTAGTGGTCAGAAACAACGAGTATAACTTTCTTGTGCTCTATATTAGTGTCATCAATGCTCATATTGCCACTAGCCTGTTTGAGGACTACATAGTAGAAGCACTTACAAGAAAACAAGGACAATGATCCTTCTAACACATCAAGTTGATTTCCCTCTGGAAAAATAAAATTTTGAGTTTTCTTCATATTTGAGCATTCTTTCTCTATTTTGACATCTCTTATCTCATTGAAAGTGGGTGATTTATCTATCACAAGCTCAGTAGTTTCATTATTGAAGGTATTAACTCAGTTGCAACAAAGGATGAGTGGTGTATTCCAGATCACATCAATCCAACATATTTACATAGTGTTCTTATACCAAGTAGAAATGTGATGGGACCTTCAGACCGTGTGTTTTTCTAGGGAATAAATGAAGTTGAAAATTAAAAGCTTGATTAACTTGAGTGTGAAGGGAAATTTTAGTAATTGCTTCAAAGGGAAGTGCTTCAGATTTAGATTTTATAGGTTGGAGCTTTGTCTCCTCAGACAAAAACAAATCAACTTCATAATCAAGGTGCAAGGGAAATTGCATTTGTTGAAGATAATATACATTGTATAACACAACAACACCCAACTAGCTTCGCTTAACACAAACAAATCGGTAGGGTGTGAGGAGGCTAAAACTTGTTCGTGTTGTAGCGTCTTTCACAGAAATGTGCTTGTATGTAGTGGAGATCTCAGAAATATAATGTGGGCCAAAAAAATTTTATTAGGTTTATGAGCATTGGAATTCCTTATGTATGAACTTAATGTATGTGTAGAACCCAAATCCAAATACCTGCAAAACACAATAACAAACATATTAGGAGATCATATGCAAGTAAGAACAAGGATTCCCCATGAAATCCATTAGAAAAGCTTTAAATAGGAAATAAAGTAAGAATGAAATAAAAGAACAAGAAAGTAAGCTAAATCCTATTGAAAACAATGCAAACTCTTGATCCCATGGGGGAATTGGTGCCAATTTGATGTGAAAATTGGCCCTTTCCCAACTCTAATGCTAACTTTGATGATTTGATGAAGGTTGTGATCCACTTTGATGAAAAATGATGAGTGCTTCAAGACAAAAATCTGCACAACCTAGCTACAAATTCAAAAATATGGATGAAGATTGCTAAATATTTGAGCATAGTAAGTTTACTCAAATTGTGGATGATAGAATGAGGAGATTAGACTCTTATTTATAGAATGTCAAGTTGTGGAGATGTCCAAAATAGAGCAATGTGAGACTAAATTTCATTCAATGGAAAAGTGCCACTTGTCAACTTGTGATAGGATGGAGGATGTGCAAGTTTTGAAGAATGTATCAATAAATCCATATATTTGAATTTTGAATTTGTTGAAATGACATGTAAGAGGGAAAGAAGGTGCATTGAATGCCACTTGGCTCAAGGAAAAAGGACTTTGTAGGTGGAGTAAATGCCTTGTTGGAAGACAAAGTCCACTTGGATTTTGAATTCAAACTTGAAGAATATTCCTTAAAAGATGCCTTGTTGAAGAAAATGGAGATCTAATAAATCAAATAACTCTATTTTCATGTGCAAGTGGAAAAAGATGGAGGATGGGACATGAGAAGAGATTAAATTAATCAAGGTTAATTAATTTAATGAAGGGATTAAATGATGTGACCTATTTGACTTAAATTTGTGGATTTATTTAAATCAAATATGAGAAGAATATGATAAAGGATTAATTAAATAAGGACTTTTGATTTATTTAATTAAAATAGATGATGTTAGATTAAACTAAATAAGGTTTTAATTTATTTAATTTAATAGATAGAATTTAGAGATTTAATCAAATAAAATTAATTATTTAATTAAATGGGGATAATTAGATTAGACTGATTAATTTAATTATCGAGAAAGGATGACTTAATTAGATAACTAATTTATTTAATTAAGAGAGGAATATTAATGAATTTAATCAAATAAAGGCATTTGATTAAATGGTTAGACCGAAGGATGATTCAGGATGAAGCGATGTTAGTGGTCATGATAAGATGTCCAATGTCAATCAGTACATTTTACGTGTCTACAGTATGAAATAAAGCAAGACCTATCAGTTTGGGATGCAAAGTAGGATGCTTTATATGGTAAAATTGGGCCAATATGTGAAAAGTGCACCAATAGCAACTTATGAATAAAACCAAAAAAATCAAGAACCACAAGAAGAATAAAGGTTATTATAGAAACTGAAATGTTCTCAAAGGGGAACATGAATGGCTATCAAGAAATGATATATGGGAGCATGAAAAGATGAAATTTTTTGTAACCACCTTCCAGAAAATAGTTAGGGGAATTGAAACGCTTCCAGGAATGAGTTTATAAATATGCAATTGGTAGACAGTAAAGGGGGATCTTTTTCCATCTTTTTCAGCTATTCAGGGAAGGATAGAGCATTTCAGTCTTCTTTTCACATAGTTTTATTGTATAGGGGTGTTGAGTCTATGTACTCTCATTTTGGCACTGGAGAACAAAGAAATTATTTATGATTTGTGTATTGGTTAATGTTTTCTTTAATTGAAAAAGAACTTCGTATCTTTGTAATCACTCTTCGGTGTTCATTCTATTATGTCAAACTGTGTATGGGTTAATTTTTGAAACTTTGATTTTAGAAATTAATTCATATGTTGGAAAGAGGTCTACTGCTTATTTATTTCCTGGGTATTTTTTGTGGGTGTAGGATAAATAAACTGTGTGTCAGTTGTCTGCATTCATTCCATTCTGAATTAGTCTTGCACATCTATTTCATGGTTATGGGTAGAAGTTAATGAACCTTTTCTACTTTTTGGTTAAAAGCATACCTAGTTCTCATTCATTGTAAATCATCTGAAGGTAGTTATGCCTTGTAAAATAAGAAGAGAGCACTTGCAGGTATCATTGCAAGTGACTCAATTGTTGGTCAGATTATCATCATTGTGGGAAAAAGGAATATAAACTAAGGTGGAAAATCTATTAACCAACACCCTGAAGGTTTGGACAGAACAAAAATGAGGTATTATAGGCTTCAAGCCATCCCTTATGTTGTTATTGATAGTGTCTTGTATAGAAGGGATTTTCATGGTGCTTTACTGAGGTGCATTAAACTAGATCAAATAAACAAGTTGTTGGAAGAGTTTCATGATGGGCCTTCAGGAGGCCATTTTGCAATGAGGACTATAGCTTTGAAAATTATGAGAGCTGGGTATTATTGGCCAGATCTATATAAAGATGCATATGCTTGGGTTAGGAAATGTAATCAATATTCACTATTTGCAGGAAAGCAAAGGCTTGCAGCCTTGCCTCTACACCCCATTCAAGTAGAGAAGCCTTTTTCCAAGTGGGGTCTTGATTTCAATGGCCCTATTAACCCTCCTTCAAGTGCATGACATAACTAGATTCTAGCTACAACAAATTATTTTATGAAGTGGACTTAGGTTGTTGATTTGAATGAAGCAAATGAAACTTCTGTTTTGAGTTTTTATCAAGATTTGGTATCTAGATTTGGTACTCTTGATTCTATTATATCTTCTAATGCATTAGCTTTTATTGGTTTAAGGATTTTTTATTGGTCTATAAAGAACAACATTTTTCTAAATACCTCGTCCAACTATTACCCTCAAGGTAATGGACAGGTTGAATCCACAAATTTTTTTATTAAGATCATTAAAAGACCATTGAGGACAATCAAAGGACATGGCATGACAAGATGAAGTTAGCCCTTTGGGCTGATAGAATAACTCCTAAGAGAGCTATAGGTTATTCACCTTATGTCCTCACCTATGGTAAAGAAGCTAAGTTACCAATTTTTGTTGAATTTCCTACTCTAAGTTTCATTAAGGAACTTGAATTGTTGGAGGAGCATCCTATGGAAGTTGTGCTTGCACAGTTGATGGAACTAGAGGAAACAAGAAAAGATGCATTGAGGAAGCTTGAGATTCATCAACCTCCGATGAAGAGTTATTTTGATAAGAGAGTAGTACCAAGGGATTTCAATATAAGTAATCTTGTTTTTCAATGGGATGAGCTCAAAAGCAAACCTGGTAAACATACCAAGTTTGATGCAATATGGGATGGACCCTATGTGAGCACTGAGTGAAAGCAACATAATGATTACTAGCTTTCCATGCTAAGTGGAGAGGTGTTTCCTATCCTAGTCAATGGGATCCACCTCAAGCATTGTCTCTAAAAATAAGTTTTGCAGTTGCAGTATAGTAAGCTAGTGTTTTCTGCTAATAAGTTCCCAAGGCACATTTCTTTCAGTTCAGTTCTATTTTATTTTCCCTAAGTGTTGTTGCATAGTTTTTTGGCCACCAAGGCCTTGGTAGCTGTAACTAAGGGTAAAATTTAGGTTAGCATGATTAGTATCTAAATAAATCAAAACCCAAAGAAAGTAATCAAGCACAAAGGAGAGAACAATGAAAATAAAAGGAATGAGTTTTCCCAAGATCTTCAACCTCCATGATTGACCTCCATTACATCTTCTCGACTTGCTGCAATATGTGATTTGCCCTCAGATTTTGTGTGAACAATATTTGACAATGCTAAGACCAAGCAAATGTTGAAGGATTCAAATGTTGCAAATGCACTACTATGCAAGTATGCAGAAAATGTCAAGTGTGTGAGGCTAAGAAAATTGAGAGATAAGAGAGATGTGCAAATGAGGCTAAAATTGCCTTCTTATAGAAAATGCAATTTTAGGTGAATGGCCAAGATTGAAGATTGACAATTTCCCTAAGATCAATGGTTAAAATTGAATGTGACAATTAGCAAGTAGGGTTAGGGTTCAATTAGAAAAAGATGAATGGTCAAGATTAAATTAAAAATAATTTAATCAACGGTGGAGATTAGTTGAGACAAAGAGGAATAAGGATAGGAATATAGAAGATAAGATCAATATGGAAAAAACATTGAGTTGGAGAGAAAGTCAAATCGTTTTCCATTTAAATGACCAATGGCTAATTAGAGAATAAAGATATTATCTAATTACGGAAGATTGTGATAAGGAGGAAAAATCCTCATTTTGAATTAAATACTGATTTTTAATTCAAAAATCAAGATATGGAATCTAATTAAATAAAAAAAGATTTATTTAATTAAAAAGAGGAAAAAGAAAAGCTAGAGAATCAAATAATTAATTTAAAATTATTTGATTTAAGAGACTGAGTTGACCTTTTAAATTAAAAATTAATTTAATTCAAAAGTGGTGGGACCATATGACAATAAATAATTAAATTAAATTATTTACTAAAAGGGAAAATTAGAAAGTGGGACAATTTAAATAAATGATTTTATTTAAATTTAGAGGAAAAGTCAAATAAGACAATTAAATAATTAATGATAATTATTTAATTAAGGATGAAATGGAGAAGGTGGACAATAATTAAATAAATTAAGAAATTTATTTAATTATGAGAAGACATTAGATATTAATGACGTATTTAAATAAATAAATAAAGTTTATTTATTTAAATAATCAGGAAAGAGTAAAAGATGTAAATTAATTAAATAATTAAGAATTATTTAATTAATAGTCGAATTTGGATAGTAGACGAAATATGATGAGACATAGAAAAATGTGGCTTGTGGGTTTAGGACATTTTTATGTGTCTACATTTTGCCCCTCTTTCTCATAATGCAGCTTGTCGCATTGTGACAAAGAAAATAAGTTAAAAATATGCCCCAATGTAAAGAGGATGAGGAAGGATGATGAGGAGGGTTGTGGTATGCCCCCTCGAGAGGACATGTGGGTTCCAAGAACATGAGTGTGCTCTCGAAAATGGACGAGAAGACCGGAAGACGACGGGACAAGAAAGTGCTAGTGTAAAAGATATTGATGACGAAGATGCAGACTAGACAAATTGTTAGAAGGGAAATGAAGAAGGGTGGGATGGGAAAGAAACCTTCAACATTTTCCAAAGAACTAATAGATGTTGCTCGAATAATCATTGGGTGGTAAAAATGACACAAATGGAGAACAAACACCATGGTATGACATAGTCCAAAGTGTGCAAGGTCATCCACTTGTAAAATAGGCAGTGCAAACAAGGAATGTCCTAACTCATACTAAGGGCAAAATTGCCCTAGTATTTTTGCCAAGACAATCCATAGACAACAGTCAAAGAAAACAAAATAGGTCATGAGATGTCATCACACCTTTAAATCCTTCATGGGACATCCTCGAGGTAGCTAGTAACATGACCAAGAGACAAAAAGACAAAAGATAAGACAAAAATAGACAAAATAGACCAGAAAGATTAACAACCATTTAATTGTGTTTTCCAATGTTGATTGTGTGATAGTTTGACAGTTTTCCAATTCGATGGTGTTGGCGGGGCCTATTGTCAGGAAGGACACATCCTGAAAAAGGCAAATGACATTTTGATGAGGTCTAACTCCAAGAAGGATACATCTTGAAGAGGACCCAAGAGTGACGAGATTGACATTGTTTCGACTAATGTTTCGGCAATTTGACTGATGTTGACTATATGATTGATTGGACTATGTTGTTTATTAGTTCACAATTCAAATGTCGATGTTTGCAATGACTAACTTGTGTCCGATTTTGACCGTGTCCAACTTATTTTAACTAACTTGATGAACCCTAAAAGGACTGACCTAGGGGGCCTCAAGGGTTCATCGACAAATGGCCTTGCCTACGTCCAGTCGCAAATGCAACATAGTTCAACAATGACACAGACTGAGATGACTGACTTTGACTCTGTGTTTGGGATTTTTTGAAAGTTATCTGAATGTTTTTGGGTTTTGACATGTTTTGATTTTTTTGGATTTTTGTCGTTTTATGATTTTTTTGGACTTTTTGACATTTTATAATTTTTTTGGATTTTTGTCTTTTGCCGAATATTTGATTTTTTTTTGGAATTTTGACAGTTTATAATTGTTTTTGTCTTTTGAGGAATATTTGAATTTTTTGGACTTTTGATAGTTTATAATTTATTTTTTTGTCTTTTTGAAATGTTTAAGAGGATTGTGACAAATGCCTGTGAATGATGCCTATGCATGAGAATCCAAGGACAAACATGATTGTGCCCCTAGTCAAGTTGAATACCAATTGATAGGTGATGAAAACATTGTTTGACGTGGGAAGGACACATCCCAAAACAATGTGAGGATGACGATAATGTGACGAAAGATGAAGGTCTACAGTCAGGCTAGGAACAAATCCAAGGAATTTTTTGGATAATGTGCTTGTATGGACTAAACTCGTTGCATTTGGAATGACTTGGTTATGACTAGATGGGATGATGGAGTATCCTTAGACCGTTTGACAATGGAAATCCAAGGTAAGTGATAGACCTGAAAGGATGATAGGTGGACTTGGTAAAGGACGAGAGACATGAGACTAAGGGAATTGTCATATGATTTTCAATGACTATGTCATATAGGATAATGAGGTTATGATGTCAATTATCACGAATAATATATGACCAAAGGATGAACATGTCAAGAGGTTTCCCCAAAGCATGATTTATGTGTGCAAGTTTTATGTCAAGACCAAGGTAAGTGGAAAAATGGACGGAAATGATATTGATGAAATGGACGGATGTAAATGTCATGAGGAAGGCATGGGAAATGAGACGACTTGCCCCCAAGTGTAATGGTCCAAATAGAAAATTTATTTTACACATGACGCTTGTTTTCCAAGTTTTCATCATGGTACTTATCTAGGGCACCTGTTTGCCGGGTTTTCACCGTTGGACGAAATTTTTATCTTTACTATTTTCTTGACATTTTTGGATTTTTCAATTTTTTTGAATTTTTGATGTTTTTCAGATGACCTTAATGTCTTAGCTGAACACTGATTGTTTTGAAGTTGTTGAAAGTGCTGATGTAGAGACTGGTACCATGACATGCCAATATTGACCTTTCTGAAGTAGTTACCTTGTCAGGATCATAGCACTTGCATATAACTGTTTGATGTCATCATGGTCCTTTTTGAAACTAGAGTTGGCCTTATCAGAATACGCACATCGTGATAGAGTGCCATGAGATTCCTTGTGGTAAATATTTTCTACCATGATGCGATGGATTTGTGACATAGGATCTTTGGACTTTAGATGAGATGTAGGATTATGACGAATGATGGTAGACATGGAAAGGTTGTTTGGATGTTTGGATGAATCACTTTTTATTTTCCAAACTTGGGATGGTGGATGATGAATTTTGGAGGGATGGTGTTTGGAACCAACACCTTTAGATGCCTTGCTTGATGACCATTTTGAAGGAGGTGGACATGTGTTATATGTGGGAGTCCTCTTGTCTTCTAGCTCCACATTTTGATTGACTTTTTTATTTCTCTTGCTTGATCCATTTTTCTTTGGGATCCATTTTAATTTCATTTGTCCACTTGTATTTTTGTTTGATTCAATGGCCTTTGACATTTGATTTTGAGTTTTTACCTTGTAAGACTTTTTTTTTTGTCGGTTCCAAAGGGAAGGTTTATTCATGTTAGAATGACAGATTATGGTGTGGATGGATGGGGTGTTGGAAACAATCTTATGACAAGGAATACTCATGGACTCCATTTTGATGTTTGTATCTGATAAATTTGTCCCCAATATTGAGGAGGTTCCACTGCCATCGTTTGATTTGTTGACTGGAGAATAGCCAAGACCTTGATGTCTATAATTCGCATGAAGCTATATTGGTTCTTGAATGCCTTGTTCGTTGAAAAATTCTATTTGCAATGGGGTATGTATTGTTTTGAAAGGAAGATGCTAACCCATAATGATGTATGTGGACACTGTTACTTGGAATATTTTCATCTGCAAGAAATCTTGCTTTGATAAAAGTAGATGATCCTAATTGATAGGATGTCTTAGGTTCACTGACATGTTGGACATATTTTTGACTGATATCTTTGGTCTAATCTTGTGACATGTTAGGTTCAAATGATTCTATTGGTGCTTCCAAGTTGATGTCGAAGCCATCGTTATGGTCATTGTCATAGAGTCCAATAAATTCAGCTATAGCTTGATCATTTGCAAATATGTCAATAGTGGAAGACTCTTGTTCTTGAGGTAGATCGTCTATGTGTCCCATGGAGGAAAGTGTCTCATTTTGGAAAGTTTCAATAGTCATGGCCTAAATAGGTTCGTCAAGAGTTTGATCATGAATGGCATAAAGGTCAAGGAGTGGATCATTTTGGACTTCTTGGTAAATGGTAGTGTCTTGGTCAAAGATGGGGTTGTCTTGGATGACATGGTTAGGATTGGAATCTTTGTCAAGGGTAGGTGTATTTTGGATGTCATGATTGTCTTGAAGGACTTCTTGAGTGGACTTAAAGATAGGGTCATGGGATGGACTAGCTTGTTCTTGACATGAGGGTGACATTATGATGTCATGCTTTGGGTTTTCATCATGATATATTTCCTTAAATTTAGGCAATGGGATGGGACCTTTGAGACCATGACTAAACGTGCTTTCATGACTAAATGTATATTGGGATGGGGTGTCTTGGAAAGGAATAATGGATGAAGGAATAGGATAAGACATGGAGACTTGGAAAGGGTTAGTGGATGAAGGACTAGGATAGGACATGGGGACTAGGACTAGATTAGTGTAAGGTTGACTAAGATAGGACGTGGAGACTTGGACAGGATCGATAGGGTATGATCTTGAGACTTGACATGAGTTGGTAGAATGTTGATAAGGATAGGACATGGAGACTTGGATGAGATTGATAGGTGAAGGAATAGAATATGATGTGGATATTTCGAATGGACTAGTGGACAATTGGTTTCCCTTGTCAAGGTTAGGATAAGGGTGATAAGTGGAAGTTTGTTGGGGATTAATGGCAGGATTTATGTTAAGTGACTCTTGATAGTAAGGGTTGATGGATGGAGGACTATGCCTTATGGGTTGGTGGTAGGAAGAGCATTGGTTTTTGGATTGGAGGAATTGTCGCTTGAAGTCTAAGGCTTGTCGGTACTGACAATTACGGAGCAATTCGTATTCAACTTGACTAGCAAGAAAATCAAGTTCAATGTAAGACATGATAATGAAGTCTAAAGAATGACAATGCAAAGGTATGACTCAAGCCTAAAGGTATGCAACCTAAGTTTGCTAGTTTTGGACAGAGACCACTAAGGAAATGTGTGTAAAGACTGATTGAAAATGCTTGATTTTGCACTTAGACAGTGACAGGGATTTGTTAAAATGATAGGAAATTGCGTCATTTCAGGTCACAGATGCATTGCAATAGAGAGTTGATAGTTTGTTTGTAATTTTTGGCCAAAATTTTGACTTGAGTTGAATGTTTCTTTCCAAATCTGAAAAGGGTGTTCAATTGTTCATTTGGTCTGAAAAACACTTGGCAAACACATTGTCTTTGAAAGTTTGTGAAAACAAGCACATAGAAGACAAGTAGAACCCTATGGTTTGAAGGACTATATTCTTTTGGATTCCACATGGATTTTACTCCAACCGCACTTAGACTCCACTAAGAATAACCAAGGGATTAGACTCCTTTTCTAGCTTGCCACATGCTGTAACAAATAGATTAGTAACCAAAAAATCCCTAACCTACAAAGCAAGAAATGAAATCTAGAAAATACAGGAAAATCCAAAAGACAAACTTTACCCAGGTGAATATGTTGCAACAGAGCAGATGCATCGCGAGACTGAATGCTGGAAGTGCCACAAGAAGATGTGTTGCTATGTAAAGCAAATGCGGCTCAAAAATCAGATGCATCACTCGGGTTCGCGAATGCAGCTCAAAATATCAATTGTGTTGTTCAGAGAAGTGAATGTGGTTTGACAGAGCAGATGTGTCATTCCCACATGCAAATGCATTGTGACAGAGCGTTTTCATGTCAGAAGGTTGTGATTGCATCATTCGGTACTTGTACCTGCAAAAAAGTTGAAACAAATCTATACAGAAACTGCCAAAAATGATTGTCGAGTTCACCAATGTAACTAAAGGTAAAATTTAGGTTAGCATGATTAGTATCTAAATAAATCAAAACCCAAAGAAAGTAATCAAGCACAAAGGAGAGAACAATGAAAATAAAAGGAACGATTTTACCCAAGATCTTCAACCTCCATGATTGACCTTCATTACACCTTCTCGACTTGTTGCAATATGTGATTTGCCCTCAGATTTTGTGTGAGCAATATTTGATAATGCTAAGACCAAGCAAATGTTGAAGGATTCAAATGTTGCAAATGCACTACTATGCAAGTATGTAGAAAATGTCAAGTGTGTGAGACTAAGAAAAATGAGAGATAAGAGAGATGTGCAAATGAGACTAAAATTGTCTTCTTATAGAAAATGCAATTTTAGGTGAATGACCAAGATTGAAGATTGACAATTTCCCTATGATCAATGGTTAAAATTGAATGTGACAATTAGCAAGTAGGGTTAGGGTTCAATTAGAAAAGATGAATGGTCGAGATTAAATTAAAAATAATTTAATCAACGGTGGAGATTAGTTGAGACAAAGAGGAATAAGGATAGGAATATAGAAGATAAGATCAATACAGAAAAAACATTGAGTTGGAGAGAAAATCAATTTTTTTTCCATTTAAATGGCCAATGGATAATTAGATAATAAAGATATTATCTAATTATGAAAGATTGTGATAAGGAGGAAAAATCCTCATTTTAAATTAAATACTGATTTTTAATTCAAAAATCAAGATATGGAATCTAATTAAATAAAAAAAGATTTATTTAATTAAAAATAGGAAAAAGAAAAGTTGGAGAATCAAATAATTAATTTAAAATTATTTGATTTAAGAGACTGAGTTGACCTTTTAAATTAAAAATTAATTGAATTCAAAAGTGGTGGGACCATGCAACAGTAAATAAATAAATGATTTTATTTAAATTTAGAGGAAAAGTCAAATAAGGCAATTAAATAATTAATGATAATTATTTAATTAAGGATGAAATGGAGAAGGTGGCCAATAATTAAATAAATTAAGAAATTTATTTAATTATGAGAAGACATTAGATATTAATGATGTATTTAAATAAATAAATAAAGTCTATTTATTTAAATAATCAGGAAAGAGTAAAAGATGTGAATTGATTAAATAATTAACAAATATTTAATTAATATTTGAATTTGGACAATAGAAGAAATATAATAAGACATAGAAAAATGTTGTTTGCGGGTCTAGGACATTTTTATGTGTCTATAGTAGTTACATTCAGTTTGGTTTTTGCTATTATTTAGAGTTTTAAAACTGAGTTATTGTGGTTTTCTGAGTTTGGAGGGGCAAAATTTCACTCCATGCCCAATGGATTATTTAGGAAACTGGTCTAGTATACTTAGTAGGAAAGCATTAAACAGATATCGCCATAAATGTTACCAAATTTTCACCTACAGCTCAATTTGGTAGAGCTGAAATAGTTGATTACATTTAAAGGTGAAAGGAAATCCAACAAATTTCTGCTACACTTAATCATTGCACAAAATGAATGCTATCAAAAGAGATTTATTTTACTATGCAAAGTTTTTATAACAGAGAGGAATTAAATACAAACTGCATGAAATTGTTGTTTTTCATTCATTTTGGTATAAGAAATAAATACAAGATTGCATAGAGGTTGTTGTTTCATACATTGAAAGGAAAAGAATGCTCAAATGTCCCACAAAAGTCATAGGAATAGCTAAACTAATGCAACATAAAGATAGGCTTATCAACTGAATATAAAAGTAGTGAAAAAACACATGAAAGGAAGTGTATCCATCATTGCCTATGGCAATCTTGTGTTGGTCTTCTTTGTTTCTAGCTCCTCCTTGCTCCTGATCTTTAGATGAACCTACAAATTATTGAAAAAGATTGGTTAGAGCTCTGGATATAAATCGCATCATATGTCCTATCAACAAAAATATAGCATATATCTATTATGCATTAAATTAGTTGAACCATTATCAAATTTATAGAAGAGATTTTGAGAATCAAACATCATAGGAGCATTGAGCTTCACTATTTTTGTTATCTAACATTTATGTTCACTATGCAGGTATAGGTGAAATTTTGTTGTTGGATTCGTCTCTTTTGACATCATAGCATGTAGGTTGGAATGTGGCTCCCACAAGGGTTGAGCCCAACATTTTGTCTCAAGAAGCAGAAATGTGTCATATTAAAGCTCACCCTAACCACATTGGTGCTATTTCCTTTGACATTGGTGCCTTTTCCTATGAAGATATCATAATTTGTTGACTTCATGCTCTTATTAGGAGATACATCCACAAAGAAAGACAACCAATGCCAAAGGGAGCAACACAAGGGTAGTTAAAGCCTCTGTATTGCATAATACAACTCTCAGTGAGCAAGAGATAAGAGCAATGCCATTTTTAGTCTAAGGCTACATAGAGGACAAGCTCCATAATAGGACAAAACATAGTGACAGTTCCATGTAGGAGCAATTTAGAGTTATCAGAGGCCTTAAAATGTTACGGAGCAGCCTAAAAATAGTAAAATTTGTAGAAGACAGTGCCATGGAATGCTTAAGTAATTTGTGGAACAAAATAAAAATGCACCTTTTTCTCATTAAGGAGTTTTGTTTGCATACAAATTATTTATGCTATCATTGTTTAGTTTCATTGAATGGTATTGTCATCATGATCTTATATCTTTTATTGTTGCCATGCATCATGTTTTCTGTTGTTTATATTTTTTGAAGTGCATACCCTGAAGGTACAGCCACCAAGGATCAAGAGGTGTTGACAAACAATGCTCACATAGAACGAACTACAAAGAGTGGACTGTTCGTGGAGTGCTAATATGGAGCAGTCATCAAGCATTTAATACAGAAGAATACAATATCCATAATGGGACAATAATTAGAACAACATGAGGAACATTTGAAAATCATAGAATACAAGGGTTGTAATCTGTCAAGATAGTGAGTAAATGTTGGAAAATGACTACACTATGCAGAATTCCATATAAGGTACATTGAAATGTTGATACTTTCAAATCAAAGCAAGTAATAAAGTCATTAAAGAACGGTGATTTTAGCCTTTCAAAGGTGAAGAATCATATAAAAATTTGCATTTCTATGTTTGCAGAATGCATCAACAGTGGTATTATTCATTTACCAAAACTTAAAAATTCTATTGAAAACACAAGAAATGATATTCAATGAAACATATACAGAATAAAGAGATCATTAAATACATGGATTATTTTATCAAAAGACAAAAGCACCTAAAACCAAACAATAGCTTCAAGGAGGGTTCCCAAAACACAAACCAAGATTTTTGCAAGTCTCAAGGCTACGGGTGGGTGTTATTGTTTTATTTTTCTCAGAACAATGGAGATGTCGAGCTAGGGTTTCAAGCAAATAACCCTCGAATATGTGTTCAACAAAAGAATAAACACAAATTAAAAGAAGTGAAAGCTTTTATTATTTTTAGAAGAAAGCATTCTATAAACTTGATAGGGTCATGACCATGAAGCTCTATTGAAGGTGGAATAAAAAATAAAAACCAAAGCAAACCCTAGCCATGGCGGCCATCATGGTGGTCAGTGAAAATACACACATAATGTTAAAATCCTTTGCCAAGATAGAGAAGTGGAGAAGTCACATTCGACATTGCATTTTTAAAACCCACAATAGCATGAGGAGGTCACGGGTTTCTAAACCCTAACAAAGTTTCATCAAGGGTCGAGAGCAATGAAGGTCACGAGTTTTTTTTAAAAAAAAACCTATCTCAGATTTGCACAACAAGAAGAATATACAGAAAATACAAAACATTCTCATCATTTTCTAGAATGGAAATGGAGAACCTAGAAAATACAAGAAAATATGCATGGGTGAGGTAAAACCCTCGACTTTGAGAAACAATAATTTTGCATCATTTTCTTTCACCATAAAGTTCGAGCATAGAAAATACAAGGCAAGCATGAGTTTCATGTGTTGTAGTAGAAAAAACAACATGATAAAGGTCAAAATTTTGTTTGTAACTGAAAGATTACTTTGTGGGCTTTGTAACTCAGTTTTTTTTTACAGTTTGATACAGAGGCTCCTTTCAGATCAATAAAAGTAGCAGTACATTCCTATCTCATGGTCTTTGTCTCATTTTGCAATAAATGATTTCATGTTTCATTGTGATTCTAAGTGTTGAATCCTTTTTTATGTCCCATTATTGCAAATTTGTGTACAAAAGTTTCATGTAATGTAGGTTGTGTCTTGCGTTTAATTTCAAGCCTTCATACAAATCACTTTTGTATTGCATGTTCCACATGAGATTGTGAGAGTAAATTTTTTTGAGAGCTAATTGTGAGTTGAATTAGTGAATAAGTTTTAAAATTTTGGGTGCATCACCCTTTAGGTTTTAGGAATTTCATTTCAGTTATCCTTCTATCTCTTTTCTCGGAAAAGTTAGTAGTCTTATGTGATCTACCAGGGGAACCAACCCTCTCTAGAGATTCATTCTTGCCATAAGTCACCCACAGCTTGACAATGTTTCCATGTTACACAGGATAGTTGAGTCTAACTTAACTAGGGTGCAATCCTCATTGATAACAGTTAGTATCATCTACCAACCAAAAAAATATATGAATTAAAGAATTACCTTCATTACCTAGACCCATAGCATGATTAAACCAATGGACAATTGATTTTGCATCTGTCAACTTTGGACTATCTTTGTACTTTAACTCTTCTCATGCTATGGCTCTACATGCTCCTACACCATCATGCTCCCCCTTTCCATTCCCTGCCTCTAATAAATTCCACATATGTTGAACACCACTAATCCTATGTGTCCTACTCATCCAATAAAACATTCTAGAGTTCTTGAATTGTGATGTACAATTATCTAACCATATGATATGCTCACTAAATGATATGCTCCTACTCTCCAAATCAGTGTAGAACATCTAAAAGAAACATTGCACAATTTTTTTAAATGTGTCTAATCATCACTAATGTAAAAGTGATACTCCCTCAATACCTTCTTGTTATCCTTTGTATTATCAGCTACATGAATGAATGTTATATATGCACAAATATAAAAAAACTATGTGGAGTTGTAGTATTGCGATTATACCTCATTTTGTGGTTGTAGTGTGTAGTGCTCTGCAAAATTGATAACTGGAATGATGCTATGAAGTGGAAACATGTACTTGCATAATTTGATCTATGAGTCTAACCATCGAGCTCTATGTGTATTCCTTGCATACTCATAGACCACATGATCATGAAAAAATCCCATAAATTGATACATTGGAATCTTATCATTGACCAATTCACACTTTTTGGCTTCTTTCCCATCTTTTAGATTGCAGGCCACTGTCTTGTATTTTCCAAATTCCACAATTTTGTTTCCAACTGTATGTGTACTATCCATGTGTTGGAAAATTGGAAAATGTTGCAATCTAGCACAATGAACACATGTGTCATCCTAACATGATTTATTGTAAAAAATTTGACCTTCCACTCTTTCACATTAAATGGTAGATAAGAAATCCCTTGAAAATCTAGGTGGCGGCCTTATGTTACATTCCTACAAAACATTGTTGGTATGCATATCTACACATATACATTGGTAAAAATCATAATGGCTAGAAAACTTAATATGTACTCTACAACAACAAGTAGTGCATGTGTGATTTATTTTGACATAAAAAGGCTTTAGCATTTCAAAAAACCATTGATAAATTTTAACTTGAGGATAACATCTCTACAAATTTAGCAAAAAATTGGGTTTGAGTAGTATCCAAAAAAATGTTTTGGATGTGGCTCACGGATTAGACTACCAATGCTCCTTCTTACAACATCTCTTTGATTGGGAGAAACCCTTATGTTATTCTTCCAAAATTATTTTATTAGAGATCTCAAGGCTTGAACAATTTCTTTATCTTTTCATGGTAGTCTACCTGAGAATGCCCATAACTCATTGTTATTTGGACCCTCCACTCTTTCACGCCTTCTTTTGGCTCTCATTAAAGATGATCTACTTATTTTCATAGTTTTACTCATCTATGAAAGGATCTTCTTATTCCTGGCTTGATTGCTTACCAATGTTGATGTCATCACACGTCATGTGGCATTACAATCTTTCGTGCATGAGGTAGAACTAACACTCTCATATGCACTCATTAGATTCTTTAAAATGGATTTCTCACTCGAGTCATCCGATGTTCTTAGCCCAAGAATCTTCATTGTGAGCCTAAAATTGTGTTGTCTCATCATTTCAACAAATAGTTGACATCTTTTAGCCTCATTTAGCTTCTCAAAAAATAAATCTCCATATCCTCCTTGCATATCTTTGACATGTACATTTTGGAATCTTATTAGCCATTGGTTACAAAATATTAGCATCAATATCAATCAAATATTTAGGTTTTCTATGAAAACTCTAGGGGGAGTTCTCAAAGGTAAAGTTGTGCCAACTTTAGGAATGTCAACAACATTGAGGATAGATGGTGTACCTTCAATCAGAGATGAAAATGATGACGTACCTTGAAATTAACATGTAAACGATGTTGTACCTTCAACTTTAGATGTGGTATGTGGAGTTTCTTTAGATAGAGTTATGTTTGTTGATGTACTTTCAACACCACATGTTGTAGATGGTGTGTCTTCAACTAGAGATGTGATTGTTGATGTACTTTGAACATTGCATATTCTAGATGGTGTGCCTTGAACTTCACTTATGGTTGATGATGTTCACCCAACTTTAGGATTCATTTCTCTCATTGCATGAATATTTTTCATGCGTTTCCTTTGTGATGCCATTTTGACATCTCTCTTAGATTGCATAGGAGTTTCTTCTTCTATGGGGTTTGATTTCTTTTCTTCATGAAGTTGCCTTATTGTTTCTCTTCTCCTTGCATTTGTGGCTTCACATTCATCCAGTGTTAGAGGCTTTGCATGTTTCCTCGGCATGATGTTCTATGCTACATGCTCACAAAAACAAAATGAACAAAATGAAGTATTGCTCACTAATACAAAAATATCAAATGAAAATGAAAATGATTGCAATTGATCTATGTAAAAAGGTGAGAACCATAAAACTTTAATTTTAAACAAAGAAACTCTTGATAAACAATTGAATTGTACAAACATGATAAATATGACCTCATATAATCAAATTTCATCTAAAAACTTCAAAATTTACGCCAAGATAAATACTCTTTCATGAAGGGTAGCAATAATAAGTCAGCTTTGTAATGCTAAATATGAAAATGCATGGCATAATGAAGATGTAATGACATTGGATTGAAGGGAGAAATTAAGGGAGCAAAAATTTGTGACTTCACACCTTGTGACAGTTATGGTGATGAGAAGCTTGTAGAGTATGAACTTAACTACCTTATTGATGTTCTCCCTTGTTATGTCATTAAGAATTGTGATGCCATTGATGCTTCTGCCACATGTATTTTCTGTCATGAGGATGAGTAGATTGGTTTTACACTTAAGGATGATTTTTTTGAAATGAATGACACCACGTGGACATGGATTTTCAATTTGAAGAGATTTCCTTAGAAGGGTACGGTTTTGTGATCATATCAGTGTGTATGAATTGTTCCTTTGGTGCAAGGTGTGAACTCTTCCCCATGCTGACTATGTCACAACAAGGCTGCAACTAGAGTTTGTTCAAGTGAGGAGAGAAGAATAATGTTGCAATTTTGATAACATAAATGGTATGACCTTGGAAAACTCATAGAAAGGAGCACAACAACAAAGGAAAATATGGAGCTAAAGAAGAAAGGGGCAGATTACATCCATAGCCAAGGTCTTATTGAATGGTCCAACAAGGGGAAAATTGTATCCAATCATTTGTAAACTCATTGAATACGACAGTTTGCTACATAATATAGGTAGTAGGCAATTGCAACTTAAAAGAAAAGGTAAATATGCAGCTAATAGAGGAAGGGGTGAGCATTACATCCACTACAAATGTCTTATTGAATGGAACAAGAGGCAGATTGTAGCCAATCATTTGTACACTCATTGAATATGACAATATGCTACATAATATAGGTAGTAGGCATTTGCAACTGCCACAACCTATTTTTTCCAATGCCATAGTTTGTATTTTGTCTCTTAAAAGGGTTTCTAGGATAAATATAATGTTCTTAATTCTTCATTATAGTGGTGGTTTCTACAATAAATATAGTGTTCTTAATCATTTTGATATTTCCAAATCCACCTACATTTTAGCCAATGTAGAGTGAATCAATTTGTTTTTTTAGGTCATTTGCTAAAAAATCAAATGAAAAAGAGTGAATTCCACTAACCATGAGGCAAATGGACTACTATAAGAAATGAAAATGGAATACATAAATATTTTTGTGTTAATTTGAAATCCTCTATATAAGTTTACAACAATTCATCTAAATTATGTCATGATTTTTCATTTTTTTCTTCGAACTCTTAAAAATTTAATATTTTATGCAACTTCCATCTTATTCAATGTTGAATTCTATTTAAAACTATTATGATTAATAAAATTATAAAAGGAATGGTCTATATTGTCAAAACTAAACAAAAAAACTCAATATAAGCATTTTAATTCTACAAAAATGAATATATTACCTGAGATATAAAATATGATGTAGAAACTTCAAATTATATTCTTCTACATTGTCCAGCAAGAAAATTGGTACTCAAAAGGTGATGGATCAAGCATAATATGGTACCACAACAATTCAACTACATAAAACGACATTTTCTTGTCAGAGAAAGTGTTTGCAAAACCAAATAGAGGTAGAAAATTATGGGCTTGTATCACGGGTCAACTCCCTTTTTTACTGTTTTTGGCACTCACCATATTTAGCAAGTGCCAAATGTGCTATATAGAAAATTTGTAATTGTGAAAACCTTGACCCTACACAGATACCTATTGAGGGGAGATAGAAGAGTGGGAGAGACCTAGTAGAG
>VDFB02098855.1:0-28255 GCA_007258455.2 Sequoia sempervirens
TTTCTATTTTGTTTCTTGTTTTAATCCCTCTTTGCTAGTCCGCATACAGATTGCATATAAGGATTAAGGCTAGGATTGTCCTCTTTGGAATTAATTTCTTTTCCTGTCTTATGGCTGCCCATCATAGGACTCCTTTGATTGACAATGCCAAATGTTATCCCTTGGGAGGTGCACTCTTGACCAAGCTTATCATTTTGCATGTCAATCACCTTAGTACTAGGATTATAAGCTTCTGTATCAACTTCCTTTTGCTTTCCAACAATGTCTAGAGCAAGATTATTGTAAGAATTACCTTCTACAAACCTCTTATCAAAGTTCCTATTTTGTTTATTTTCAATAGCATTCTTTTGGTTTCTATTGTCCAATGCTAATTCCTGAGCAATGACATCTTACCTAGTCTTATCATTGGGCAACTTATAATATTTCTACTATTGGTGGATCCCTTGATACTATCCTCAATTTTGTTCAGGTTATTTGTGTTAAAATGTTCTCTATTAAGCTTCTTTGTTCTTACAATTTCCTTTTCTACCAAATTTTCTTTAACCATTGCCTCCCCCTTGCTCTTGCTAAGGTTATTGACAAATTCAATAATGGGGGCTATACAGGAAGGTTCAATATTATTACTAACAAGGTAATCTTCTCCAACTTTCAAGCGAGAGTTTCTTTCCTCATCATTAATTTGTTTGTTTTTATTATCCCTTTAGGCCTTAGCTATTCTTTGTTTAATTTCATCTAGAACTATCTCCTGTGCATTCTTTTTAACACCCACTGCAGGTCTAAGGGGTGTGGGAGAGTTAACCAAGTTTAATGTAGTAGATTCCCTATGGAGGGGACCTTCTTTTGAGCTAATTTTTATAGAACCCATCTTATTGTTTTCTTCTTCGTCAGTCAGAACACCAACACTTCCTTTATGAGGAATGGGGTCAGCCCTTCTCTTCGCCTGAGAAGAGTTTGTGATGCCATCCTCCTTTGGTGGCATAACCTCACAAACATCATTGGGTCCCTTATTGTCACAATCAAATAAATTAGGGTTTTCTAATGTCATGTCTTCTTTCCTATTTTCAATAGTTACAAGAGTGGGATTATCCCCGTTTTTCACATTTTGGCTTTCATTGATGATATTTCTTTGATTAGATTTGGGGACACCTACATTCTTTTTAATAATAGGGAAGTTCCTTCTACGATGCCCTTTTCTTTTATAGAGGAAGCATGCATTCATGAGCATGAATGATGGTCCACTTAGCATTCCTTGGATCTAGGTGATGTTCAAAGGGTGGATCAATGGGAGTTATCAGGAGGTCATCCATCTTGGGACTTCTTTGATACAAGTGCACTTAACCATGAAATTTCCCCAAAAATCAAGCCCCACTTAGCTTGCTACCCCATTTACAAAACCTTAAACAAGTATTGTGCCTTATGAACAATTCATTGTAGAGCTCCCTAACTCATTCATTTATTCAACTATGTAGTTTTTGGTCACCCATATTTCATGAGTAGTTCACAAGAAGCCATTTCTTATGAGCATGAATTGTCCACTTAGCATTCATTGTATCTAGGTGATGCTCATAGGGGTGAAGCATTGCGACTTACCAAAAGGTCATCCATCCTAGTACTACTTAAACTCAATTGTGTTTAACCATTGAGTTTTCCCAAAGATCAAGCCCACTTAGCTTGCTACCCCATTTGCAAAACCTTCAACAAATGCATTATAGAGCTCCCTAGCTCATTCATTTACATTTAGGTGGGGTTTTTGTAGTGTATAAAATTATATGATACTTTATTGAGATTCAATTGCATTGTTTTGATTCAATCTTTATCAACCCATATTTCATAGGTTGTTGTTTACAAGAACCCATCTTTCATGAGCATGAATGGTCCACTTAGCACTAATTTTGCATCTAGATGATGCTCATAGGGGAAAAGCATTGGCACTTTCCTAGACATCACCTATCCCATTATTACAACTCAAGCATGCTTAACCATGGAGTTTCCCCAAGATCAAGCTCAACAAAACCTTGAGCAAGTTTTGTACTTTATTAACCTTTTATTGTAACATACACTGACTACACACCAATAAAGTATGTAAAATTAGAGAATAACACTCAGATTATCAACAATTAAAATGAAGATCAACACAATGTATGGAGTTACTGTAAATTCGATCTAAGGAGTTAGACAATAGGTTTTTATTTACCAACATTATAGAATGATTTTACAACCTTTACCTGTATCACAAGTACATAGGAACACCTTGGTATAAGTATAAAACTGAATCATAATAAATTACAATTGCTAATACACACCTTTAAAATCAGGTTGATAACATAAGCAACCAATTTACCTATAACAGCCATGCCCTTTCAAACAATTTTAAGATATCATAATGGAAATGAATAAAATACAAGTATTCAAGTGAGAGTCTTTTACTCATCTAAATAAATAAGACACAAAAATAATCAACTTAACATCATTTGCATTAGCGAGACCGTACCATTTCTGGCTTTAACTTGAAGTGGAAGGAGAGAGAGAGCATCACCGGAACGATTTCTGCCTTGCCACGAAGCCATATGCTTCCCTGTGCTACCCTATGAAGGGAGCCCGACTCAGCATGAAGAGTCTAGCAATCCGTGGCCAACAAGTGGAAGAACTGTGCAGCTATGGATTAACTGACACATGCAACTTATTATTGCCTCAAGCAAGATATCTAATCATATGTCCTTCACCCATGATATGACTCAATTTTAATTCAACAATTCTCTCTTATTTAAATTAACTACTTTAGCAAGCATTTGTTATGTTTTAACCCCTCAGGTCTATTTTAGTAATCACAAGCTACACAAGTTACAATTGCTGATCATATAATTCCCTGTTATGAAACAGTAGGAGTTTGCCTAGATTAACAGACTATGAGAACTTCATGATATTGGTATGGTTCCATTGGTTTCCCAATCTTCCAACTGGTCACTTCAATTTTGCTTTCTTGATTCATCAACTTTGAGTCTTACTGAAATGGATTATAGGGAAGCACAGTATACTGCTACGGCAGTCATGGAAAGCTCTTAGTTTTTTTTAACTTCTCTTGGTTGCTGCATAAGCTTTACCAGCTTTCTCATGGCTGTTGTAGAGTGTACAACACCATCATATATCCATTATCCAGAATCTCTATAACAGCTATTTGCATTCCAAGGAAATTCCCGAACCATTCATGCACAGATATGCTAATATTGCTGGAATAATTTACTATTATCAGCAATTTTATACCCTGTCTTGGACTATTGTTGTTATAATTAACAAATCAATACACCTTTCATTGCAATGTGATTCGAGTCCAATCAACAAAAAATCAAACTACCTAGCTTTTAACACATCTTGATGGACAAGTTTGTATACAATAACAGAATAAGGTATAAAGTGTAGTTATTAGCAACAACATGGATAGTTGATGTGTTTAACAGTCACAAGGCTTGATATCATGCATGAAGTGAGCCTAGTTTCATGGTTCGGAGAATTCCCAAAAAAAATTCTTATTAGCAAGCTAGGAAGAACATATTGAGATATATTAGTGGAACAAAGTTTATGGCTCTTTTTAATACAACTACAAATGATTTCCAAGCTATCTGGTTACAAGGGCAGTGACTGTAATAGAAGAGATTAATCATAGAAGGTACATATCAGTTGTGTTTCCATGTTGGATCAAGTGCAATACCATGGGCTTCCAATAAGCAACCCATAATCACTCTTTCATAGATAGAAAGAAAATATGTAGCAACCTCATTGGCAGCATGCCAAATAGTGTGGATAAGAAAAGTGTTGTCAAACTTGAAGAATGATCAGGAAGAAGTGACAAAGCTCCTTTGTGATAGGAACTCAAGTATAACATTGTCCAAGAATCACATTTTCCACAAAATAACAAGAACATTAATACTAGATATCACTCTAACAGAAAACCGATCAGCAATGGTGTAATATGCTTAAAATTTTATAAATTAGAAGATCAGTACATTGATATTTTCACCTTAACCATTGTCAAGGAGAATTTTGAGACATAGAAAAATCTAGGCATAATCGATTTGAGAAATCAGCTTAAGGGGAAGCTTTGCCAATCAGCTTGTTTTCCATGATAGCATTCCCTATCCCTTCACATCTCAGTACAAAATAATAATTTCTCCATCTTCCTCCAGATTTTGCAATCTTACACCAATTTTAATATTCAATATTTCCTTCTCTACAAAGCTTGTACTGATCATAGACATGTCTATAGGTAAAAAAATATTAAATTTACAGTAGAATTCTAGATTTGGAAGTCTGTAGACATTTTCCTCGATTTAGACAGCAGTTTACCCAGACATTACTTAGGGTGAAATCAAATTTACTTACATGTAAGTTGAGTGTTGATGATACATTGTAGCGGCGGGAGATTCTTTCTCTCATCGAAATCAAATAATTAAATATAAATTTAATGAGGCCAACTATTGTGAGAAGTCGTCTCATTTCAAAGAGATATGTTGGTTTATGAAGAGGCTGACTTATGATGAAAAGTCGTCTTGCTTGAAGAAGAACTAAATCACCTTGTATATATATAAGGCACTGCCCTCTCCTATATGAATTATTCATTATTATTCAAGTGTTTTCTGCTTATTCATTTATGATCCTAAAACTAACATGGTATCAAAGAAGGTTTTAGACAAGACCTGATCAAATTTGTGTAAGTAGAGAAATCGTATTCTGCATAGAAGACAAAAGAAAAGGAATTGTTCGTCTGAAGGAGATTTCGAAAGGAAAACAACACTTCAGTTCTTCGTCTCTTTCTTGGTCTGAGGAGATTCCTTCAGTGTTGCAAGTGATCTAGTTTGCAGTGTAAATCGTCGAGGTTGAGGAAAACTGCCGGTTCATCATGTAGAGAGCTCGCTTTACCTATCTGTCTCTCAGGCGTCCAACGCCACTACAAGGGCGGAGGAATTAGTGTTGATCGTTCAGCACTAGGATCCCGTGCGGAGTCATCGGTCCTGAAGAATGTGTTACTCGTTCCTCTTTGATCTTTGATCGAGAGTAACAAATTTGGTGTGGCCGTTTATATGTGATCTCATCCCCTGACTTTGGCGTCCCACAGACAATACTTCCGCGTAGCTATTGAAGGCCCGATTTAGAAGAATTAGACGGTTTGCTTATTGAGCTTTTGGTAGTCACGCAGCTTACATATGACACCATTGAAATAAGGAAGGAATGTGTGTGGTAGATCAGCTGGAGCGAATATGTGTTTAAATGAAATGTGGGGTTATACCTGTAGAGCGGCATCGAAGGTATAAAAGTCTATAATTGAAGATCACGAGGGCCTGGGAGGATTGCACTCACTGTATGTAGCTGGGGCTCGACCCCTATCCATGGGTGACCCAACCGATCAGGGGTTGATTCGAAGTAAGTGCATTCGTCACATTCATGTCATGTGATCGATCATGTTACGTGGTCGAGTGGCAACATTCATTACAATGGTCCAGTTCAGAACATCAACATCATGGGAAAGATCTTTGGCACCCTCCCGAGATGGGTACTGGTGATAGAGATAGTTAAGATCCACTTCGCTTGTTGGAAAGAAGAGCATCAATCAGGCTATTAATCAATTAAGGGATGATGAAAAGAATCTCTATCCATATGGAGGTCGAGGGCTATAGACTAGACTGCACTCACCGCAATTTGATATATCAAAAGTAATTTTGCAGGTTATTTGTGGAAAGGCTTCGCTGGCTGAATATCTATAAAATTGACTAACATCAAAGAGATAAGTTTTTCATGCTTGAATAATGTTCACGAATTTTTTATGTAATTATTAATTCATGCAATAACATTGGGAATAGTGAATCATGTATGCTTCTAGCATTGGTATTTCTCTTCGAGATAGCTTGATTCTATGAACTATTAGTAATCTCTCTAAAAAATGCTTCCAGGACGGATCAAGGAGCAAAAGGATGATGAGAGATTGCATTCAAGGGAGGAAGAGCTTGGTGCATCCTGTGAGGAATTCACGCAGGTTGAAGAGATAAACTTAACTGGAGACATCTCTCGAAGAGGAAGAACCTATTCAGACTGTCATTGTGATCAATTTCTTCGAAGAGGAGGAATTAACATTCAGAGGGAGTCTAACATACCATTAGAGGCAACCTTGGATGAGGAGGTCAAGAGGTTGATATCAGCTTCAGAGGGAGTCACATCATCATAAGGACTTGTTGTTAATGTATATTTCTTTGTGACGAAGAAGTATGAGGTGAAAGCCCTTGTTAGTGTATATTTCTCTGTGACGGAGAAGTATGAGGTGAAAGCCATTGTTAGTGTATATTTCTCTGTGACGGAGAAATATGAGGTGAAAGCCCTTGTTAATGCATTTTTCTCTGAGATGGAGAAATTTGAGGTGAAAGTCCTTGTCCATCTCTGAGATGGAGATGTGGTTCTTTCCACCCTCTAGGAGTAGCCATGGTGGATGTCATGTTGAGAGACTCCATGACAACATCATGTTGAGAGACTCCGTGATGAATCCTTTGTACTTGTGTTTATCCACACATGGGAGTAGCCATGGTGGACATCATGTTGAGAGATTCCATGATGACATCACGTTGAGTGACTCCGTGATGGGCACTTGTGCACATGTTCCTTTCCACACATGGGAGTAGCCATGGTGGACGTTATGTTGAGTGACTCCATGACGATATCACGTTGAGTGACTCCGTGATATCTTTTCACAAATGGGTGTAGCCATTGTTGGTGTCATGTTGAGAGATTCCATAACTTGAATATCAAGAAAGATATCTCTTTAGCTAAGAGGGAGTGTTGATGATACATTGTATTAGTGGGAGATTTTTTCTCTCATCAAAATCAAATAATTAAATATAAATTTAATGAGGCCGACTATTGTGAGAAGTCATCTCATTTCAAAGAGATACATTGGTTTATGAAGAGGCCGACTTATGATGAAAAGTCGTCTTGCTTGAAGAAGAACTAAATCACCTTGTATATATAGAAGGCACTGCCCTCTCCTATATGAATTATTCATTATTATTCAAGTGTTTTCTGCTTATTCATTTCTGATCCTAAAACTAACATTAAGTAGATATGCAATGCTTTCACACTTAGTCCCTCTTCTTCTTCCTTGTCTGCTGTTCCCTTTCTCTTCCCAAAAAGCCATATTAATAAACCTCCCCTACTTGCTTTATTTCCTCTCACACTGCCTTCCATGCTACGTGGAGATAGGGGCAGTTTTTCATGTGCAAGATGTTACTCTATTAGTTTAAAAATCCTTTACCACTATTGACAGCTGGCTGCAACTATATGTGCTGTCTTCTTCTTTTGTTTTTAACTTTATTTCTTTGGGAGGACGTGGGGCTAGCGTACCTTCTCAAGGTACTGATTTTTTTTTTTTTATAAAAAGCTTGGGTCCCACCATTGTATTTTATCATACCTTTTAATTAGATTTGTTTTTAGCATAATCTCCTCTCAGCTTGTGGGTCCCACCTCAATGCATAATATTTTTGTTTGGTTTTTGTTTGTTTTTGCTTTGTATTATATACTTTTCATTGAAAGGGATTATTTAAAATATTATTTCTTCTATATAAAAGAAAATATGTATTTGTTTTTTTACCAATAATTTATTATTATTATATATATATTTTTAAATTACTCATTATAAATTAATGTAAATATAAAATGATTAATAATCGGATTTTACTTCCTAATTGAATTTTGGACTCAAAAACAAAACTACAATACATACTTTTTTTTTACCCTTCCCAATGCAATATGTGACCCGGAAATCGCACTACATGCTTGTGTGTGCCATTCTCACACAAATTTCCCCCGGATGGCTAGACTCCCCTTCCCGATGATACTCTCTCTCTTTGCCGAGAACGCGTACATGTGTTGTGACACTCCAATAATAGGTTCAAGTTCAACATTAGTCCGTTTCAAATAATCAAAATCAAGCTTAACAATTTATCTATAATATTAGCATCTCTATATAAGGTTCAGTCATATAACCTCATTCGAAATTATAGATACTCATTCATAACACCATAATTAACCTCATTCAATGCATCATTAAATCAATTAGTTTTTAACAACTAATTGAACAACTGTTTTTTATATCTAGATAAAACAATAGACAAGACAACAAAATTGATTTTAGGGCCAACCGTTATGACGATTAAATTTCACATTCAGTTGAACATCCATATCAACATGACAATACAAAATTTAGGGCCGGGTTTCATATTCAGCTAAACAACTATACAAAATTTAGGGTCGGGTCACAATTAGGGTTGTGACATTTATTGTAGACCACTCTAGCGTATTCAATTGCATGATTTTGAATCAATCTTGATTCTTTATCAAACCATATTTCAGGAGTAATGATTCACAAGAACACATCTCTTGCAAGCATGAATTTTCTTCTTCACACTTATTGCATTTAGATGATCTCCACAAGGGTGAAGCATTAGGACTTCCTACGAGCTCAACCATCCCAATACTACTTCGCTTCAAGCATGCTTAACAATGGAGTTTCCCCCAAGATCAAGCCCACTTAGTTTGCTACCCCATTTGCAAAACCTTCAAGAAGTGTTGTGCCTTTTGAACTATTCAATATGGAGTTGCCTAGCTCATTCATTTATTCAAGTGTGTAGTTTTGAGTCAATCTTTACTGAGCCATATTTCATGAGTAGTGATTAATAGGAATCCATGTCTTTATTGACCCATATTTCATGTGTAGTTGTGAAAGATTATGATGAGGTCTCAGCTTCTTAGGATAAATAAGAAAGTCATATATATCTTGCCTTAGGTTGGAATCTTAAACTAAAGGGATATGCGAAAGTGGTACTCCATAGGATCTAAGTTTATAACTACGTTATCGGGTCGCAACTAAGTATTTAGCTATGCAAATTCATTATTCCTTAACAATTGTTCTTGAAAAGGTAGAAGATCAACCATTTTGTGATGACTTAAATGAAGTAATCCTTTTGTTTCATCCTTCCCCCTTCTATACTTGGCATTTATATTTATAGATTCTCCTATAACATTTTTGAGGGTTTGCTAACATTTAAATTCTATCTTAGGATTTCTCAACCCATACATTTACATTCTATTCTCTAATAATCAGCTTAATGTAGGCTTATCTAGGTTTAAATTTTCTCTTTTACCATCTTTGCATCATAATGAACAAATACACTCAATTGTTTATGCATTCAATCTAACGATTACCATTTTTACCACTACTGTCATATTTGTACTTCAATGATTTTTTAATAACTCTTATAGGTTTTCCATATCCAAAAGTTTATTAATAACTAACTTTTAATTGTTATAAGTCTCGAGATTTAACAAATCATACCATAATGTATATGCAAGGATCAATATTGAACTATTAAGTTCTTAGTGCCATTTTAATTACTTGATCAAGATCTTGCTTACTACTAAGGAATTGTTGAGGGCTTTGAATGTCCGGGTAGCTTAAACTTTCATTTGCACAAATATCTAGATGTAGGTTCAACTATGTCAAATATACTGATTTCAGTTCATTAATTCTTTTTCTAGCATGGCAATGATCCAATTTACCTCTTCCTTGTTATGATTTCCAAGATCATAAAGTTACCAGTTCACTGGGTTCTGGGCTAGGTCCTGGTTTGGGTTCACGTCTAGTATGGGTCTTGGTCTGGTCCCTCTGTGGGTTCGACCAGGGTCCATGATTTTGAGGCTTGGTTCACCGATGAAGAACCCAGGCGAACCCGAGACGAACCCAGGTCGAACCCGGGCGAACTCAAGGAGAACCGACGGGTTTGGGTGCCCAAAAAGCTTTTTTTTTGCATTTTTTTAATAATTTCTCCAGTTTGACTTTGACCCATGCCCAAGGGAACCCTAAAAGTGACCTCTAAAACACTTTAAACACCTAAACTATCTCATTTTTATTCATTTGTTCTGCAAACAAGTATTTTCATTCCAAGAGGCTGAGTTCTTATTTTTGCTTGTTAGATTGACAAAAGGAGTTGAAGATTGATCATTGAAGCTTCTACAAACGATTGCATTGCCATTCCTACAGATTTGCAAGTGTTCATTGGCTGCCACGAAGATTGTTGAAGAATATTTTTGCAAAGAGGTAAGTTTTTCTCTTTTTTTTTGAGTTTTTTCATTCTTTTTTTTGTTTTACAAACCAAAAACTTTGTTTTTCTTTTTTTTTTCTATTCTTCTATGAATGTATGCATTGTGCAAGATTCAAAAGAGCTAGGTTTTAAAAAATTATTATATTTTGTTTTCATTCAAATTTTGAATGTGTTGTTTGCAAAACAAATTGCCATAGGAATCACAATGTCAATGGGTTCTACCTCCGGCTCCGTAGCTAAACCAAACTCAAAGTTCAAAACAAATGCAAATTCTCCTCTATGGAAGTATGTTGAAATGATAAGACAGATTCCAAGTGGTGGTGGTTATGTTTGGAAATGCAATGGGTGTGAAGTTACATATTCTAGTTCATACCATAGGGTGAAAGCAAATTTGTGTGGCATAAGTGGAAAAGGCATCTCACCTTGCCCTGGAAAAGAAGATGCCCCTATTCCACCTGAGACAGTTGCAAAATACATTATGGAGCAAGAAGCAGCAGATCAACGGGAACCCCAAAAAGGAAATCACCCTTTGTCAAAAAAAAATCAAAGGGAATGCAGCCCCCATCTAATCCCAATCCCAATATTGTGGTAGAAGACCACCCATTTATGGCCACTCTGAATCTTCAAGCTCAAAGTGCACAACCTTTTGCAAACAAGAGAGCAAAGGGGCCTTTGGAAGTTGCATTTCAAAATGAGAGTAGAGCCCTTGCCGACCAATGTGTAGCAAGATGCATATATGCCAATGGATTATCTTTTAATGTTGTTCGTTCTCCATATTGGAAAGAGATGTTGAGAGCGGTTAATGAAGCTCCAAAAGGGTACAAGGGCCCGGGTTATGAGAAGGTGCGTAGCACTTTATTGGAAAAGGAGGTTGAGTTGGTTGAAGATGCATTGAAGCCTATAAGAGATTCATGGGTTGAGACAAGTGTGTCCATTGTTTCAGATGGTTGGAAGGACTCAAAAAATCGGCCTTTGATCAATGTCATAGCGGTGTCCCCTAAAGGGGCAATGTTTTTGAAAGCCGTGGATTGTGAGGGGCAAGTAAAAGATGGACAATTTATTGCTAATATTCTCATTGCAGCCATTGAGCAAGTGGGAGCCCGCAACGTTGTTCAAGTTGTAACGGACAACGTGAAGAATTGTAGAGCTGCAGGGTTGTTGGTTGAGGAAAGATATTCACATATCTTTTGGACACCTTGTGCGGTCCATTCACTCAATCTTATGCTGCAAAAGATTGGGAATAAAATTGCATGGATCAAACAATTGTATACTGAGGCTGAGGACATTCAGATGTTCGTCACCAACCACCACTTGTCTCAAGGGATCTTTAGATCATTTTCAAAATTGGAGCTATTGAAGGTAAGTGAAGTAATATTTACATTTGTCATTTTCTGATTTTCATAATTTGATTGTGCATTCTAATTTAAATTCTTCTTTAAAGTTTATTTTTAAATTTTAATTATTTTTTTAATTTGCAATAGGTTGCAGAGACCCGCTTTGCCTCTAATACAATCGTCTTGAGACGACTTGTGAAAGTTAGGCAAGCACTTTCTAGCATGGTGATTAGCACCAATTGGTCTATATGGAGGCAAAGCAGCACTGAAAGAGCAACAAGAATTAAGAGCATGATATTAGATGACTCATGGTGGGATCGTGTGGAGTATCTCCTTAGCTTCACCGAGCCCGTTTTGAGTATGATTCGCTATACTGACATGGACAAGCCATGCATTGGAGAGATATATGATGGTATAGACTCAATGCTTGAGAAGATCAAGTGCACCATAAATGCAAGAGAGCAAGACCCTGAAGAGACTTTCTTCAAACAAGTGCAAACAATTGTTGAAGAAAGATGGAACAAAATGACAACTCCATTACACCTTCTTGCCTTTGCATTGACTCCAAAATACTACAGCAGTCAGCTTCTTTCACAGCCAGGAAGGCTTCCTCCATATAGAGATTTAGAAGTGGCTGAAGGGTACAAGGCAACATTTGTGAGACTCTTCCCTGATCAAGATTTGCGAAGTGTAGTCACGAATGAGTTCACTAATTTTGTGCACTCAAATCATCTAGATGTTGATGCCACCCGTGATAGGTTCTTAAAGGATGCTCATAGTTGGTGGTACTTCCATGGACAATACTTCCAAAATTTGCAGCCCCTTGCAATCAAAATTTTATCACAAGTAAGTTTAATAAATTTTCATATTTTAGTTTTAAAAGTTTCATAATTTCATTTATAATCTTTTAATTGTTTACTTTGTCTTCATAGGTTGCTAGTTCATCCGCATCTGAGAGGAATTGGAGCACATATTCTTTCATCCACTTAGTAAAGCACAATAAATTGCTCTAAAAAAAAGCGGAGAACTTAGTATATGTGCATTCCAACTTGCATCTCCTTTCACACAAACAACCTGACTACAAGGAAGGGGAGACGAAGATGTGGGATATAGTGCCAAAGGATACTGACTTGGATGCTTGCAGTTCCCACCATATTGCATATGAGGAGTCGGATATCCAACAGGAGCATGGGCACAATACTAGTGCTAGTGATGGTGCCATTGGCACTACTTGTGATTCATCTAGTCTTCCTACTTCCTCTAATGTCAATGTTGACATTGATATGGATGATTAAATGATTTAGAGAATCCATTTGATGATTAAAACTTTAAAAGTGTTGTAATATTGAACTTGAAGTTTGAACAATGAATATTTATCATGCATGTTTTAAATGACATTCAAGTTTATGGTGGTTTTGTTGTTTATATGATGTTTGTTGTTTAGGCTGCATATATATATTTTTACATGATTTTGTAATTTGTACTAACGAACCCAAAATGAACCGAACCCACCCCCCAAAAAATTTTGCTGAACTGGCAAACCAAACCCCCGAACCGGAACCAAAACCGACAATTTAGCAAAAAACCAAAAACTTCCCCAAAATACATGCACACAGTAAGCCTAGTTGCTATTATCAAATAATTGATACAAGAGATGATTTGAATGTACAAAGTAACCTTGCTTATATAGGCAAGGTGGTGAAGGTAGGCAAGTTGAACACAATGATTGACTACTCCTCCAATGATGGAACACTTGTTAACTCACATGGCAAGTGTTATGTGAGTGGCAAGTGACCATGCAAGAGGTGTCTCACAAAGTGAGGACACATGTCTAAACCACATGAGGTGAGACAAAACTCTAAAATAGCCTAAGTAAGCTTAAGCTAATGTGAATAGGTCAAACTAGAAGGTGATTACAACTAACTAGTTATATAATGACACTATCTACACTAACATTCCTTACATCTTCCCATTCAAGGTTTTGATCTAGACAATTAACATTTAAATGAATTTCACATTATCTCAAACCGCCTTACCCTTGTTTCAGTTGTGAAAATACAAGTATAAGCAAGTCCAGTTTAATTTAGTCTTATTAGTATCCATTTCTACATTTAATCATAGTATGCACAAGAAGAGATATGTTTGCTGATTTCATTAGACCACGATGCCCAACGATATGCTTAGATTTCCAAAAGTCTACTATTCCAGATTTAGACACAACTTTGAGTCTCTAGGATGATAATTCCAAGGATAAATCCCAAGTAGATTAATTTAGCGTTCATGGTTTGAAGTTGAGATGATTATTAAGTTTAGGCAAGGGCAAGCTTCTTGGAAGGATATTATTGACATGATGTACCTTCTTGACTCACGAAAAGTGAATATAAGGCTAAACTTACATGCCTTGGAATTTCTCATGTTAGCACTTAAGTGTGGAAAACAGATTTACGATCCCAAAGATCTAGAGTTTCGAAGACTTCCCAAAACCCAAGAATGATAGCTTAGGTTCAATTAGTTTTGAGGTCCGGAAATGACATTTAAAATGCATCAGTAATGATGATATGATACATTTCAATAAAGTAATGATTCATTTACTAAGGAAATAAGATGTTAGTCTTTATTAATTGGATTACTATTTCACTTATTGCAAAATCAACAATATCAAATTTACTCAATTGTTATGGTGCATTGCTTCATGGTTCCAAGCATACAAGTTACCCATGTTCATGACATATTCCACACCATTAATTTTTTCCAAAGAACAAGATTGGTTAATGATCAACAAATTCACCATTGCTAGAACCAAATTCCATTGCCAGCATCATCAACAGGGTAGTCCCTGAATGAACCCATATCAAAACACTATATCTGCTAAAACATCCCTAATCTCACACTCTCTATAGATTAATCCTTGAAAAGAATAATTGAGAATTGGCATTCCCTGTAATGGTTCAATGAGGTGGGACTAAAGTCATTAAGGTAAGGTTAAATATGAAGTTCACTCAAATCCATTATAGTCCATTGTTCACTCCCTATTAAGATTGTCTACTTCGACACTTCTATGATGGTGTCTTATAAGCCATTTGCATTACAATGAGCAATAACTCTTGTATTAGTCCATAACCCTATTCCAATGAATATTATTATATTCTTGACCTATTATAGCCTACCTACTCAGCAGAGCCTAAATTTGATGGTCCTATTTAGACATTTTGCCATAAAACATAACCAAATTTTTTAAGAAGATTGTATTACATGAAAGGGGAGATTTTGTACAGGCCAACAAAAATATTTAGGATGATATCTATATATGTAATCTATGATAAAAAAAATTTAAAATAAAATATGTCATGGCATTTGAAGGTCAACTTTGAATGGATAACCATCACCAAATAAATCTTTTTGATGGGCAGGATTTACTATCAAATTTAGATGCTGCTACCCATAATGTTAGGATGAATTTCTCATACACCCAAAGTATTCCAATACAAATCCGCCTTGGAATCAATGAACCAAAAGACAGGGAGCTGAAATAAATAAGACAAGGTAATGTTCCATCTGCTGAAACAGAAAAGACAAGATAATGTCTATCTGGCACCTACTTTATATTGTCAATGTACAAGCTGCTCACCTGTATGCAGGCTGTACCTGTGTATAGGCTGTGTGGCTTGTGAGGAAAGGGTGCTAACAATGTTTTGTCAGTAGGTAAGGATCTATGCATGCATATTATCCTTAGTGCTATTTTAACTGTTGGTGAGTGTACCCAACCTTGGAGAATTACAATCAGATTTGGGTATATAAAATAAAAAAACATTACCCACTTTATCACTTTGGAGATTCCCTTGTGAAGCCTTTGTTAGGAGTGATCTTCTCTGAAATCAAAGCCTTTCGCTCCCCAAACATTGATTCTCAAAAACACTGAAGAACAGGTTTTTCTTCTCTAAAGATTGATTCTCAGAAATACAGAACAGATTTTTCCCTTCTCAGAGCCTCTTCCCTGCTACAATGACGACCTCTTTCCAATCATGCCCTCCTCAAAGACCAGGAGATGGATATATGTATAAAAAATTTCTCAAATCTGCTCCAAAAGGATTGATGCAAGCTTCAGTTATGGTGCCGTCCAATGCATTGATTGGAGTGACTCAGATTTGGGATGGAGTGGCTCTGGTCACTCCTCTCCAACCACTCTTAAACGTATAAATTTTCTACCAGATTAAATTTACACATGCAGTGTTTGAAATTTTGACTATATAAGTTTCAACCAACCCTGCCAGTGGAATAAAGCTTTCAATTAATACATTCCAGTGAAAGTTACCGAATTGCCATATATTTATTGAACCCTGCTACGTGTGTATATATATATATGAATACACCCAAATGTTATGTATTTGCTTACTTATGAATAATGATAATTCCAAAAGGGTTACATTGAAATTAAATTAAAAAACACATATAAAGGGTGTAGATGTGTGTAGAAATACATTTGCAAAAAAGAGCGTTAAATAGCTCAGATTCTGGCAACAATGAATTCACCAGATCCATTCAAAATACAATTATCAGCTTCAAGGGCACTGTAGAACTTGAGCGATGAAAATCAACTGAAAACTTACATGTGAAACTGTTATTGCATAATCCATACATTCTATAACCTGACTTCTGTAAGCTTGTCATTTCCTCCTAAAAAATTATACATTAAGTTTCATACTGTCCATCTGTAGTACCTGGACTGACTCTTTATCTAGCTAAACCAATGCTTTTCTTATAACATATCGAGGGGAGGGCAAATTACAATGGCCCTCCTGCCCTTCTGCCATAGCACACATACACATTCATAGAAGTATTGAAACAATACCTTAGAGAGAAGAATCCTGTTCGGGACAGTGAGGTGAATTCCACAGGGCTGAATCCCCTGCCCTTCCCTTACGCTTATCTTGGCAACACTAAGTAGTTAATTATTTCCAGAAACTTCTTTACTAATTATGGTCATAAGTACAAGGCCATTACAAAATAGAACAATTTATCGTACAAATAGAAGTCCCACAAAAACAATAAGGAATGACATTTGAAGAAGCTTGTAGTGGCTCATCTTGGCAACACTAATTAGTTAATTATTTCCAGAAACTTTTTTACTAATTATGGTCATAAGTACAAGGCCATTGCAAAATAGAACAATTTATCTTACAAATAGAAGTCCCACAAAAACATTAAGGAATGACATTTGAAGAAGCTTGCAGTGGCTCATCTAAAAGTTTTTGGTTGCATAAAATGTGCTCTTATTTATACCTACAAAATGGAGATGTATAAACTTGATGCAAGAGCAACCAAATATATATTTGTGTTACTTATTGTGTGTAATGTCCCCTTTTTTCCTAGGACAATGTGTTTCCAGCTCAGTGTCACCAGAGGGTTTTCGCAATGTGCTCTCTGAGGTTTTTTCTTAGGCTTGTGGATCATACTTACTATTTATAGTAAGTCACTGGGTCTCTGGTTTGGTCGGCTGACAGAGTTCTTTATTTGGCATAGTTATATCCTGGGATTATTTTAATTAATATTGGTCCTATGAATTAAATATTAATAACGACAAACAATAAAGTTAAATAATTTAACTTTTGTGTTATTAATAAATTAAAAGGGGGATATAAATTATTTTAAATAAATACTTTTTATATTAAAGTATAGCGCCCAAATTTAAAAAGGATGAATGGCAAGAAATAAAAGTAAATTAAATGAAATGAATTTTGAAATGCAATTTGGTGTGGAGTTGGGAAATTTTTAAAAGGGGATTGTGAGCTCTTTGGAGGGTTATGTTGGATTATTCTATTTCTCATTTGAAACCCTTGCGGGTTCTAGAGATTGAACCTAGTTCATCTCAAACTTCTGGAGGACGGAACCCCTCTTGGAGAATATCATCCACGGTGGTGAAAGATCCTCTCTGGGTGATTGCCAATAGATTCAATTCAAAGTCTATGCTTGTGCTTCATTTGTACATGAAAAGTAATCGATTTACATTCCTAGCAAGAAGGTTGGACTTATTATACAGTTTTTAGGTGATGCTATGAATCCCAAATTTCAGTTGTCAAATGAGAATATCTTGTAGATATAGTTGTGGGTATTGTTTTCTTTAATTCCTTCAACCTAGGCAATCATTTTAATATATTGTTAAGGGGGAATTGATGATTAAAGTTTTTATCTTGAGAAGCTGTACACCCCTAGCTGGTCGTACCTTCATACTTGGCCATACCCCTTGAATTGTTGATAAGAGCATTTAGAAGCTAGGAATGGTTTTGGGCATTGCATAAATATTGTTTCCATAGCTGAATGATGGTTTCTGGATCATTGAATCAAGTGTTTAAGCTTATACTGAAATTCTGAAGCTACCGTACATTTGCTTGCCATGTGCTGAATGTCATACCTCCTTGATTTATTCGATTGGGTTGACAGGGGTCTTTAATGGTTATGGGTAATGTTTCAAATGCTTTTCCTTGCCGATAATGTAATGATCCGGACAAGTTTTTTTTTTTTGCAATGAGAATACAATTCAACACGCACGAGTTAAGGTTAGCACTAAACCAAAACGATGCGGAAAGTAACTCTAACCAGAATGTACACCAGGATCCCGATGTGGGCAAGGTGTGAGCATTGGTCAGAGGATCTAATGCAAATGCAAACTGAAGGGAACTCTAACCAAGAATGTGCCTATGCAGACGAGCATATGGTCAGAGGATCAATGCATGATGAACAGAATGTAACCCTAACCAAGAATGGCGCCGAGTAATGGCGAGCATATGGTCAGAGGGTCCCTAAACTACTCAACTAAAAGTAAATAGGCGGCAAGCCAGCCTCTTCCACTTATTCAGTGGGAAATACAATAGATTAACTGAAAGATAAGAGAAGAATGGGCTGATAGTACTACTAATAGCTTACAATATGTCAGAATGATCATTTAAATCAAGAGTTTCAAGTCTTCACTGCTGCAATTGTATAGTAAGTCTTCCAAAGACCAAATGTCACTTCCAATGCTCAATCCCAACCAAAGGGACAACTTTCTTAATTCTGATATATCAGACCTGCAACATAAAATGGAGAAATCTGCAATACAATACTCACTAGAATACTCATATCTTGCTCAAATCTCACTCTACTGACTTGAAATCAAATGCAGATTGCCCTAAGTATGATGGCGCCCCAAATGAAACTCTAAAACCTCACCAAACACCCTTCATTCTTTTTGCACAAATTCCAAGACCACATCAGAAAAGTACGGCCCTCTTAAAGGGGCGATTTTTCTAGCTAAAATCAGAAACTGCAAAATAAAATCCACAAACTTGCAAGTAGGGTCGCCCCAAGTAGACAAGATGATATGAAAAGTACCCAGAACAATATCTTTTTGTATTTTCGATTTATGAATGAAAACTACCTACAGCATATGCAACATCAGCAACTCTGAAATGAACAGAACATGCAAAACTAGAACTCCAAATGCAATTACTAAACTGAAAATGCAACTCAAACCTATTACAAGCTAACCTCTCAACTAGTTGCTATCTTTCAAGCAAGAAGATGAGCCAATGCTAGGAGGTGTGCTTTCCTCGAAGCGAGTGCCTGAAGACAATTCAGTAGCATAACGATGTAGTAGAAAAAAGATCCCAAATGAAGAGCTGAGGCCTGATTATATAGACATGAGAGAACCATCTAGAAGCTTCAAGAAGGGCGCCCAAAACCCTAATTTCAAATTCAACATTTCCCTCCAAAAGATGGCGTCCTTTTTCACTTACTGAAAAATTTCAATTTTTAAAATAAAAGTCAATCACCTTAAGTGGGCGTCCATTTCTCTTAGCTCAATATTTGACTTTTAAAACATAATTTATCTCCATGACGCCTTGACCCTTTAAGTCCCCTTAAAAACAACATGAAGTTGTACTGCTAGGTAAAGGGGTGCTATAATATTAAAATATAATATTATAATGAAAAATACTTATCTCTCCAAGAAAAATGCCTCCAAGGCCAAAAACTGAAGTGCCAGCTGAACCAACTGAAGAAGAAGACCAACTGAACTGAACCCCGCCTGTCCACTGCCAAAAATAGAATTTACTAAAAATAGTAAATTCATGAAGTTGTTTCGAATGCCAAACCGACCATACCATTCTGAAACTCTTCAAAACCAGAAAGAATCTGCAATCCGATTTCCAAACTTCAAGCAACAACCACCTCAAAACTAGGAAACCCTAATTTCACCATCCAAGTAGCCTACGGGTCTCCGGAATAGGCCAACGGTCAACAGAAACGATCACATCGAGAAGGGGACATTACGGATAAGATCATTCTAGACCATTGAAACCAGCAGTCAACTTGCAAGTTGATTTTTGAATTGCATCTGTACCTCCTCAGCAGTCCGTACATTTTTGTACAACAGTACCTCTTGTGTTTTGATTTGCAAACTGAGTTGAAACAAGAGTTTATTGTGGATGGTTGATTTAAAATGATTTAATTAGCTGATTATACAAATCTGAGCAGAGAAAACTGGATTTAATGCTGTGTTGGATTTATTAGAGTTGCCCATACAATTTTGCCAGCCGTACATGTCCCTACAAAACTAATCGGGTGGTTTGATTAAGAGGCTTGTTGATTGTGGGCATCATTTCAATGAACTTTCTTGGGTATCACAATCATTTTAAAGCATAAAGGAAAGTGCTTGAGTTGCAAATTGAATTTTTGGTTGAAGTTGTACATTTTGGAGCTGTCGTACAGCTGGAAGTGGGAGTCCTCCAACTTACTTTGACTGTAGAGTGTTGCTGGGCAGTTTGATATTAGCTGAGGAGTTGATTGAGATTTCTGTGCCTATATGTGAGCATCATTTACATCTCTAGCAGCCTACAATGTGCTGCAGTCCATTTCTAATCTAGACGTGAAGCTCTAGGAGGACGTGGGAGCACCTATTGCTGTGGCTTGGAGAATTTTCATCTTCAAATTCCTCTGTTTGATCTGAGTTTGCATTCTTGGCCTTGTCACATCTTATACCAAGTCTGAAGTCTATTTCTATTCATTCAAATGTAGGCATATTGAAATTAAGAGTTTGATTATCAGCATCACATGAGCATTCAGTCTGAAATAAATCGTGTATCTCATGTTGCTACTATTCTTAGATGGTTAGGATCTGAAAGATACTTTGTTGCAGTTATTTCTGAGTTCTCATGTTACTAAAATTAGAACTTACAATTGCTCAGAAAAAGCCTTTAGATCAGTATTTGTTATTCAGCATTAGATACTATTGTATATCAGTTCAAATTAAAGCATTGTGATTTGGTTATCAAATGTGTTATGCATTTCATTTGCAAACGGTTCTGACTCATGCCATGGAATGAACTGAATGTGATTTAAATGGAACATATACCAAACTGAAAACATTGAGCAAAAACTCTAAGTCAAAACTCAGAACGGGGTTGGTCATTATAGTGGTATCAGAGCTCTAACCATCCTACCAGCCAATGGGTGATAAAAAATTATGAGCATGAGTGACCAAAAAAGTAGGTACCAAGAAAACATGGGTGATCGTATGGTGCAACTCTTGGAAGCATTGGTTTGGGAACAAGATAGAGCCCCTCAGTTAGCACAGGAAACCAATCAGCGAATGGCACAACTAATACAAAGAATGGACAAAATGGGACAGGGTAACGTAGTTGGGGAACATGGAGTTGGTATCAATAGAATGGTGCAGCCATGGCTAGGTCTCTTATGCCAAATTCTCCACCGAGAAAAGAAGCACCAATTGAACTCACTTTGGTTGAGCAGCAGGAATAGTTTAAAAATGATTGGTTAGCTGCAAGGCCGGGTTTCTAGCATGACATATCACTATGGGATTATATAGAGCTCAGGATGAGTCATATGCCCAACAGGGGCAATAGAGGATACCATAGTGACTTACAAAGGGAAGATGGAAAAATTAGCATACCTTATTTTGACGGGTCCAATGAGATTTCAGCGAGAGCATGGGTTTAGATGGTGGACACATACTTTAATCAAAACCCCATGCCTAAAGAGGAATCTTTTAAATATGCAACTATGCACCTTGGTGGAGTTGCACATAAGTGGTGTCATCATGAGATGATCAAATTGGAGCGTACTCAGATTACATCATATACTGAGTTCACTGAGAGACACATAGAGAGGTTTGACAAGAAGGAACCAGAACTTCATTCCAAGGAGGTGGCAAAGTTGAGACCTCGTGCATTCAATGAAGAGCAGAGGGTTGAAGAGAAGTTTACAGCAGAAAAATCAGATGAAGTGGTTGCTATGAAGCTTGATGAATGTGAGACAGAGCCTCAGGATGACTCTTGGGTCATGCATGCAAATGTTGTTGATGAAGTTGTGCATGAAGAAGTTGACGAACAGTTGTCCTGAATACTTCCTTAGAGCTATCCAATGAAGTTGAGATACCTTTATATGATGGGCATGAGGAAAACAAGAGTGATGACGTTTTTGGATCAGCTAATAGTGATGATTCTTTAACCCATGTGGGTAATGGTGACATAGGTGGCTTTGGGTTGGACTTCCAAATCAACCTTATGGAGAATGATGATTATGATGATTTCAGTGATTATGAGTTGGAGAGTGACTTATTCTGAAAGGCAACTACTCAAGAGGAGCACGGAGGACATTTACTCTCTAAACAAATTGATTAACCTATTTACACTTGGGATCCAAGTGTATTTGTAGTTGTACCTAAGTTTGACAAGGATCCTCATTGGGATGAATTCCTTTTTGTTGGTAATGATGTCCTTACTTCATCCCGAGAGCCATGCAAAGAGGAGGGTATTGATTGTGATGTTTTCAATCTTGGAAAGGAATCTGATTTCATACTACAGGAAGCTGATTTTGAGGGGGGACCATGGGATCTAGGTGATTGGGGACCAAAGTATGATGAAGATTCGATTTTGGAAGAATCTTCTTCTACCCAAGCTGCTGTCCTAGCATTAGAGCATAAAGAATATAAAAAGGATGCCTTAGAGGAAATTGAATTTGAGAGGCATGGACTTGAAGACAAATCAAAATTGTTTCCGCTTGGGGCTAATTTTGATCAAGGGCCTAGTGATGAAGATGGGGTGAGTGTTGAAGAAGAGGTACATGCGATTTGGGACAACAATGTAGACTTTGATAACAGGTGTAATAGTTTTGATTTTCGCATGCCACAAAACAACAGTTCATCATTTTGGCTTGATCACAGTTGGAGAAGACAACTCTTGGTAACCGCTGAGAATGAGGTACACATTTTATCTAGTCTGGACAGCAAACATATGCATGTAGAAAATCTGATTCAAAAGGCATCTATGGGACAAAGTGAGCATAAAATTTCAATTTATGATTTACATATATTTAAGCACTCTTTGGAAGAAGTTAAAACAACTTACTTACAAATGATGCATGATAGGGATTTAGTTACCAAGTTTGCAGATGAAACATTATCTTTGACTAATCAGTTAAGAGGAGAGGTTAGTGAGCTCACCATTGAGCTAAACTCTACGAAACTTGCATTGGAAAGTGTCCAAGAGGCACTTCCTGAAGCAAATCATCAGCTTTATGAGACCTAGTAGTTTAATGAGAAGGAAGGTAGAGAAAGGGCAAACAAAATCGAGCAGGTAATGATGGAGCTTGATCTCATCCAGGAGGAGTATGACCTTGCTCATTTCCCAAGAAAATCTAAAAATATGAGTTTGGATCAGCAAGAGGATTGTTTTGGATTGGGAGTTGAGGATAACCTTTGATTTATTGATAATCCTTTATTTGAATGGGACATTGATTTGACTCATGACAATCCACTTTTCGAGTTGGAAGACGGAGACTCAAACAATCACAATGACGCAAGTGGATTGGATTACCAGACTTGGGACCCAGGTGCAGTTTCTAGACACGAGGTGTTGTCATGGGATTGGCGTAGTGGGTCAACTTCTAGTATTAGTACTGGTGCCCACTTTCCGATCAACTTGCATATGACCTCGGATTCAGATCCGTAGATGAGTTGGATGGTTTCTTCAGTTCAGCAGTTGAGTAGTACATGGTCGAGCTTGGATGGCAATGATGATTTGATCCTGGATTTGTTTCTGTTGCTACCTCCATACTCATCTCTCCTACGTTTTTAGTGGGATTTCAATTTGAGAACTGCTGCCCTCACTTTCTTTCGTTGGTTATGATGACATTTTTCAATGACCAAATTGATTATGAGTTTGGGTACATTGGTTTGACAGTTATGATCAATGTGGCACAGCGTTAGCATGGTATTTCCTTTCTAAGACTAACATGGAACCCGAGAATCACTCTGTGTTGTAGTTCAACTACTATTTGGGATAAGAGAGCCAACGTTGATTTTCTAGAGTTTACTCTTGTGACATATTAGTTTGGTTCTCTCGAGGGGCATTCTTTGGAGGAGTTGCTTGAGTCTATGCAATATTTGATTACACTCATTATAGGAGGATTTCAGTAGGTCTCTTGTGTTGGTACCTCACAGGACTGTGTTTTGAGCAAATGGCGCTACAAATCTCCTAGGTTAACTTGGGACCTTGGGATCATTGTTGGACTCAGTGTGGATCAGATTGTTGGTTGCAAGGTTGTACTAAAATTGCTTGAGGACAAGCAATCTTTGGGAAGGGCAGACTGTAATGTCCCCTTTTTAACTAGGACAATGTGTTTCCAACTCAGTGTTGCCAGAGGGTTTTCGCAATGTGCTCTCTAAGGTTTTTTTCAGGCTTGTGGATCATACTTACTATTTATAGTAAGTCACTGGGTCTTTGGTTTGGTCGACTAACGAAGTTCTTTATTTGGCATAGTTATATCCTGGGATTATTTTAATTAATATTGATCCTATGAATTAAATATTAATAATGACAAACAACTTTTGTGTTATTAATAAATTAAAAAGGACTTAAATTAAAAGGGGGATATAAATTATTTTAAATGAATACTTTTTATATTAAAGTATAGCGCCCAAATTTAAAAAGGATGAATGGTGGGAAATAAAAGTAAATTAAATGAAATGAATTTTGAAATGCAATTTGGCGTGGAGTTGGGAAATTTTTAAAAGGGGATTGTGAGCTCTTTGGAGGGTTATGTTGGATTATTCTATTTCTCATTTGAAACCCTTGCGGGTTTGAACTTGGTTCATCTCGAACTTCTGGAGGACAAAAGCCCTCTTGGAGAATATCATTCACGGTGGTGAAAGATCCTCTTTGGGTGATTGCCGATAGATTCAATTCAGTGTCTATGCTTGTGCTTCATTTGTACATGAAAAGTAATCGATTTACATTCCTGGCAAGAAGGTTGGATTTATTAAACAGTTTTCAGGTGATGCTATGAATCCCAAATTTCAGCTGTCAAATGAGAATATCTTGCAGATGTAGTTGTGGGTATTGTTTTCTTTAATTCCTTCAACCCGAGCGATCATTTTAATATATTGTTAAGGGGGAATTGATGATTAAATTTTTTATCTTGAGAAGTCATACACCCCTAGCTGGCCGTACCTTCATACTTGGCCATACCCCTTGAATTGGTGATAAGAGCAGTTAGAAGCAAGGAATGGTTTTGGGCATTGAATAAATAATGTTTCCATAGCTGAATGATGGTTTCTGGATCATTGAATCAAGTGTTTAAGCTTATACTGAAATTCTGAAGCTACCGTACATTTGCTTGCCATGTGCTGAATGTCACACCTCCTTGATTTATTCGATTGGGTTGACAGGGGTCTTTAATGGTTATGGGTAATGTTTCAAATGCTTTTCCTTGCTGATAAGATCATTCTAGACCATTGAAACCAGCAGTCAACTTGCAAGTTGATTTTTGAATTGCATCTGTACCTCCTCAGCAGTCCGTACATTTTTGTACAACAGTACCTCTTGTGTTTTGATTTGCAAACTGAGTTGAAACAAGAGTTTATTGTGGATGGTTGATTTAAAATGATTTAATTAGCTGATTATACAAATCTGAGCAGAGAAAACTGGATTTAATGCTGTGTTGGATTTATTAGAGTTGCCCATACAATTTTGCCAGCCGTACATGTCCCTACAAAACTAATCGGGTGGTTTGATTAAGAGGCTTGTTGATTGTGGGCATCATTTCAATGAACTTTCTTGGGTATCACAATCATTTTAAAGCATAAAGGAAAGTGCTTGAGTTGCAAATTGAATTTTTGGTTGAAGTTGTACATTTTGGAGCTGTCGTACAGCTGGAAGTGGGAGTCCTCCAACTTACTTTGACTGTAGAGTGTTGCTGGGCAGTTTGATATTAGCTGAGGAGTTGATTGAGATTTCTGTGCCTATATGTGAGCATCATTTACATCTCTAGCAGCCTACAATGTGCTGCAGTCCATTTCTAATCTAGACGTGAAGCTCTAGGAGGATGTGGGAGCACCTGTTGCTGTGGCTTGGAGGATTTTCATCTTCAAATTCCTCTGTTTGATCTGAGTTTGCATTCTTGGCCTTGGCACATCTTATACCAGGTCTGAAGTCTTATTTCTGTTCATTCAAATGTAGACATATTGAAATGAAGAGTCTGATTATCAGCATTGTATGAGCATTCAGTCTGAAATAAATCGTGTATCTTATGTTGCTACTGTTCTTGGATGGTTAGGATCTGAAAGATACTTTGTTGCAGTTATTTCTGAGTTCTCATGTTAATAAAATCAGAACTTACTATTGCTCAGAAAAAAGCCTTTAGATCAGTATTTGTTATTCAGCATTAGATACTATTGTATATCAGTTCAAATTGAAGCATTGTGATCTGGTTATCAAACGTTTTATGCATTTCATTTGCAAATGGTTCTGACTCATGCCATGGAATGAACTGAATTTGATTTAAATGGAACGTATACCAAACTGAAAACATTGAGCAAAAACTCCAAGTCAAAACTCAGAACAGGGTTGGTTGTTACATTGTGATTCAAAGTAATTGTAGAAGCCTATGCTTAAAAACCTGAAGTTTTTGTAAGTTGAGATGTAATAATTTTTTACTGTATCTTTTTCAATGTCAGAGCCTACTAGACCAAGAGTAAAACATGGTCCTTGTCTGGATGTTGCAAAATGTTGTCTGGACTCTTTAGTAACTAATGAATTAAATTCATAGCAGTGACAAGAGACTTCAGTTTATCACTAGTGCTCTTCTCACTTTTTATATCTATGAAACAAGGCCTCGCACTTGCTAAAAGATGGCATACTTTTTAGCATTGTGATCCCTATCATCTGTTTTTTCCTTTTCTTTTCTCAGTGTTTTCTTATGATAATGCTGATTTTCAATCTTGAATTTAGGAGTTTTAATTGGACATTTCTGTAATGGAGATCGAATAGAGAGGGTATAAATGAATATATTATTCTATGGATGCACTCTGCTGGATGTTTGTCTATATCTGACTTTCATAACATGATGTGGCAGTGTCTGGAACTGGCAAGGTTACAATATCCGTTACCAGCATTCAGGGAATGATGGTCCAGCAGTAGTTCTAATCCATGGGTTTGGTGCAAACTGGTATTTTTCATACTCTACTTTTTAAATTTAAGTAACTTATAGTGCTGTATGAACATTTAAAATCTCATTGAATCATCTGTTGCATGCTGATTGAAGTGGTATGTTTGTTTTTTAATTTTCAGATTTGTTCAAATAAATGATCATTGTAGGTAAGAAAGACAAGGATGTAAGTTTTGGATTCCCATTGCAGTGGAATATTTGTCTTGATTAACTGGCGTAGATAACTAAAAGATGACCAACATTTCTACATGCCCATTTTATGTTGAATTTTCTATACCATCACTGCAAAAGTAGATAAGTGTAACTGCTTGGTCAAATTCAAAATTTGATTCAGAAATATTATCATATTACTGTTAGGCAGAGTAAATGTTGCATAAGTGCCAAATGAAGATTTCTAACATTGCTTATAATTTATATTATGGATGGACAAAAGCTTGATAGCTTCTATTCCCCCAGAAAAACTTTAGACAATCATTCTTTCCCACTCTCTTCTGTAGCCATGATCCTAATTGATATTTGTAGTAAAAATCTAATCTTCTCTTGAGTGTTGTTTCTTGTTTTCCTTTTTGAGAAGTAAATGGATCATTTTTAGTAATTAATCTGAATTTTCTAGTAAAACCCTGTTATCTTCTGTAGTTGAACATCAATTTTCTAGTATAACTTTAATCTAATGACATTTACCTAGGTAAAGTAAAAAAAATTGGTTATAGAACACTACATTTGATAGAGGAAAATCAGGAAGTTTTTGAGAATGGGAAACTCCCTAATAATCTCAATAGAGATGGATTGGAACTTAGTGATTCATGGAGATCCATTATCCACCTATTTGAGTGTGTAATGGTTAATAATTAACAGGTTTGCAATTAATTAACGTTTTATTGACTATTACGCGACAATGTCAATTAAGCTTCAATTACTAAAGATGTATGGACCATAGTTGTAAATTGTTTTCTTGGGATTGATTTGTCAAAACCAAAAGATAAAGACATTTTCAATTAATTGGGGAAAAATTAGGACATTGAAAAACACACAAAAATTCATAAACATCAAGAAAAGGCAATTTTTTATTTTTTGCTTTCTAAAAGCAGAGTGGGAGGTTTGGGGATGGCAGCCCCCAACCTCATTGAGGTCGAGGGGCAGCACCGCTCGTGGAAATTAACCCCTTGTGGAAATTAAGGCCTTCAAGGCCATATGGAACTTCATAGTCCATGCCAATTTTCATAGTTTTATTGCTTTTAACTAAGCTCCAAACTCTTCAAAAAATGTGTGTGTCAAGGTGACAAA
>VDFB02098859.1:0-46519 GCA_007258455.2 Sequoia sempervirens
TCAGCTCTACCTATTTGAGCTCGTAGTGAAAAATAGGTAACAAATTGGCGACCTCTGCGGAGTGTTTGCTTGCTAAACACAATAGACTAGTTTATAGCTTATCCATTGGGCATGGATTCCATTTTTGCTTTGTTTTGACTCAGAAAATTATAACTTAGCTTCAAACCAAACAAACTGAAAGGAAACTACTGCAACTCTGTTGAAGACAGAGTTTGGAAAACCAGGTGCAACAACTACACTTTATTGAAAATATGACAAAACTGTAATGAAATGTGCCAGCAGGCACTTATTGAAAGCATAATTGAAACTCTACCCTACCCTACACTAACCAACAGTGTTAGTACTCAGACATGACAATTTACTAGTTGTGAGAAGTAGCTGCTCTTTCTTAACAACAAAGGATGCTTCAAATCCTTAAGATCAATCAAAAAGAGATATGTAAATGATAAACATTTGATTAACTGTTGTAGAAAAGTCTGAAACATCTCAAAAGGTATGCCTTCCTCATTTGATTGACCATCAAAGATGCTATTTTGAGGCATATAGATGAGAGTAACCTGCTGCTCCACAGTTGCAATCACATGCTTTGGCAGAATCATTTTTTGTTGTAATTTTGTAGACTCCTCTTTGGATAAATACCTAATTGGACACCCTTTTGAGAGGATAAAACTTGGCCTCTCACTGCTGCCTTCATGTTTAAAAACTGTTATCTCTCCATTTTGTTGATTAGATTGCTCTACTTGTAGTGTAAGATTTTCTTCCTTCCTTCTTATTGCCTCAACTTCAATCTGATATGCAAGAGTTGGTTCACATAAATGAAATGAAGGAATATGTGGCTCTTTGATCTGAACAAGGTGATCACATGCTGCTGGCTCATATAATATACTAGCTTATTATCTATGTTAGAGAAAAAAGTCTCTGTGATGCCTGAAAACATATCCTCATCTAATTCATAACTGTGCATTAAATATAGATGAGTTTTATCATTTAGCTACTCCATACTAGGCATAAATGCTACTGTGCATGTGATATCCTCATTTTCATCAACAAATTGAGGAAGTTCATCAAATAAATAAGAAATTTTTTGAGATTCACTTCCAGTTTTCTCTTCATAAACATGCTCAGTTTTCTCTTGTTTGTCATCTAAGCTTGAAACAAAGGATTCAAGGTCGTTCCAAAACATGGCTTCTTCATAATCTTCGTTACTTTGTGGCATGAGAGGGCTTACCTTAGATTCAAGATCATCCTTTTGAAACACAAGTTCCAATCTGCTTGCTTGTTCAATTTTGGTAACCTCTTGTTGTCTCATATGGATTGAGGCTTCAAATTCATCTTGAACCTGCAACACATCATGTTCTGCAATATCTTCTGGAATTAGATGAGCAACTTCCAACTTGTCAAATTTGTTGACTTTAACCAGCATCTCATCACATTGTTTCACATCTTCCTGCTTAATAAAGGAAGGTAATTCATCAGATAAGAACATGAAATCATCACCTTTCATAGCTTTTTCAAGCTCCTCAACCTATTGTTCTGATTGATCATGCTTGTTCATCTCTTGCTGCAAGTCTGCTTTGCCATCTTGTTTGTCAGGTATAAGCATATCAATATCAAAAACTTTTGCCTGCTTCTCTTTAAAAACCTTTTTCTCTCCTGCATTATTTACCCTCAACTGATCATGCTTATCGAACCAATTATTTTGACAAGTAATTGATTCTCATTTGAACAAAGAAATGGTATCAGGACATGCATACACATGTTGGATCCCTTGAATAAGAACAGGTGAATGTTCATGTACTTGACTTTGCAATAGAAGAGGATCTCTGAAACTTGGAATGGGAGCCTCTTGAACTAGATTTGGCATTTTGAAGTCAGGATGCTTGGTCCAAGAAGGTCGCCATGGCTGTTCAGTACCTTGATGATTTCGTTCAGGCTCTTGATATGATTGAAAATGAGGGTTCATGGGCTCTTCTAGGGACTAAGCTATTGAAGTAGAGGGAACTTGAGGAATCTCTTGTATTTCTTGAAGGAAAATAGGCTCTTCATGTGGCTGGTCTTGAGGATTAACAAATTCAGGTTTTACCAGCATAGGCTCTTGTATTGGTAAAACATCTCTAAAACTTGGAACCTTGATTTTAAAAGAGTTAAGAGACTCACTTTGCTTGAAACTTGGAAACTAAAAATTACAAACCTCCTCCTAAACAGGCTGACGTGGAGTATAAGGAGCTACCTCATGCCTCTGTGTTTGAGCCAGCAAAAGCTTCATTTTCTCCTCTTTTGCTGCTAACTCCATCTCGAGCTTTTATTCAAATTGTATCATCTACGTCAGTAACTCTTGCTCTTAGAGATAGGCCTGATAGGCTATCTCTTCCTATTGTTGATCGTACTCTTGCTGCCTCTTGAACTCTTCTATTTGTTTAGTAATGTCTAACAATATGTCTTTCATGTTATTCATGTTATTCTTCATACCATCAACCTCTTGGAGCTCATTGTGGACATATGAATATTGATCTGAAGGCTGAGCAGGGGTGGGTGGGAGGTAAGCATTTTGAGCATGTTGATAGGCTGTTGTTGCATGAATGTTTGGGATAAAACCAACAACATGATTGGCTTGATATGGCTGATAGGGTGATTGGTTGACATGATTTTCATAGTAAGGGGGCAGGTATACATGATATCCATGAAAATCTGTCATTTCTACTCATATAAATGCTAAAAATCAGAGTATTAAGCTTGTAATTGAAACATACCAGCACTGAACTTGTTGAAACTAGCAAACATGCTTGGAGTTGCCACGTATAGACTGTAACCTTTGAAAGGAAAAATACGCTGCTGTATATACTAGGATAGCAACTTCAAACTCTTGAATTCTTTCTCTGAAGTGATCTTCAGAGTCCCACCGGGCATGCCAAAAACTATTATCACTGGGATTTGCACCCGCATGCAAGGCTAAAAAGCTCTATAATCCCATGTAACATTGGATCAAACTCAGGTTGTGGGTGACCTATAATGAGATTGAACTTCCGGATTCTAGGTCAGCTTCCTATATGATTCTTAATTAAAAACTGAGTAACTTGTTGGAAAAAGGATAGCAGAACTATTGCTAAATGCATGTGAAACTGTAAATTGAAGGTGATGCACCTAATTGATGATAAACTTGCAGAATGGTTCACAACTTGTACCTTCAGGGAAAATTGTTAACACAGGGCAATTTGAACTCTCTGAACACATTATTAATTCATTAAAGGGTTGTATTTATTTCCTTTCTTCTAAGGAAAACTAGGTTTTCACAAATAGGAAAAGGAACAAGTTTTGAGCACAATTAATGACTTGTCACAAACAACAATTGTGTGTAAGTATGCAAAAAGTAAGATAAAAGTTTGAAGGTTTCGATAATGAAACACATTAGACTTGCATCATATCATTCAAGCATACAAAACATCTAAAATTGCAAAGGTGAACTCTATCTCCATGAACAATATGAAGGAAAACTCTACAAAACGACAAACTAAAGCAATTTGTAAAGCTGTAAAATTGTATTAATGTAAGAAGTTGAGTTACAAATCTCTCTCTACAAAAAGGTATGCCAAAGAAGATGAAAAATAAGAACTAGAGGAAAAAGATAAAATTTTTCCAATATATACAAAAGGCATGCACAAAGTAGCCAATAATAAAACTGAAGTGAAAACATCATCTCCCATGTGAAATCCGAGCAGAAGAGAAAACCTTGATAAAAATAGCCCAAAATCATGTGAAAATGAGTGTATGATGATCCAAACTCAAGGTCAACTCATTTCTAAACTATAGAGTACTCAAATTGCACTGAAAATCCCACAAAAAGTGGGCCCCAGCATGCAAAATCCACCCTGTTTATATCAACTCGCCCATGCACATCGAAACTCCATCTTCATGTCTAAATCAATCATGCATGATTGGGGAAATAACTTGATGTTAATTTTTGCATTTTAAAATAGTTAAATTAATTAAATGATTTATATTTTCATCATTTAATTAATTAACTTTACATTATATTAATGTAATACATTAACATTTAATAAGAAATTTCATATTTGGTATCATGCTTGGCATATTATTTGATGTTTTAATTAAGTGGAAACCTTTACCACTGGCCTAACCTTATACAACGACCACATCATGATTGTAAAATTTGGAATCCGTGGGAAAATAAAACATAATCATTTTATTTTATTCTAAAAAGATCCCATCAAAAGTCACAAAGCCCATGAGTAGAGAAGAAAAAAGAAAGAAAAGGCGAAACCCTAATCACTTTGCATTATTCACCATGCACTTACTTCACTTTTAGCTGGAGTTGCGCTGCCATGGAGAGAACTTGGGGTTTAAAACTTGTAATCTTCATCAAATGGCTCGAACCTGCACCTTTTTCAATTGGAATTCTTGATAATGCTGATAAGTTTGGAGTTCATTGTTAAGAAGCTTCAAAAAATGTTTTTGAGAAGAGTTTACAGACCATCATGGCCACATTCTTACCATCTATTTGATATTTTCTTATACTCTTTGAGCCGCCATGTTGCTGGGGTTTGGCAATGACTTTCCTATTGCTTCTGAGAGAATTTCTGGAAGATTTTTCTACAGTTACATGCTAGGACTGTGTGGTAAGTTTTATGTATCTCTTTTTCTGAGAAGTTTGCTTCATTTCTACAGAAACATGAAAACCCATCTACATTTTGCATATACTTTACCTCAGAATCAATAAGAAGCTTAAAAAATGTTTTTCTTCATATTGTATTGATGTTTCATCACTCTGGTACTGAAATTGAAGATATTTATGAAGTTTATATGAGTATTTGAGAAGTGGGTTTTTCGTTTCTATTGCTTTCCAAAAAAAATGCGGGCATTTTCTTCTCTTTCTTGTCCATTTCCAGAGATAATGAAAACTGAATCTATTCTTTGGTATGCCCTTGCAGGGTTGTTGTCTACTTCAAGAGTATATTGGTACACTTTGAAATTAATGTTGTTCATTTTATGATAGTTGTTTCTCATTCTCCATGCCATATTGTTACAAATCTATACTTTCAAAATAAAGATTTTGTCTTGATGTAGTTGTATTTTTGAAGTCTCTCCCAAATACCCTCATTGAAATGATAGACTTCAAGCTTTATCCTAACAACAGTATTATCAAAGCTTTCCTAATTTCTAAATGAAATTGTTGAATGATTACTATAATCCATAAAATCTTCAAGTATATGCAAAGTTATAGTAGTTATCAAGTGTATGCACTGTGTATTCAATTTTTTTAAAAGAAGTAGCAATATTGACATTAATCCCACATTCCTCAAAGAAGAACAACCTCCATGGTGATCATTTATAAGACTGTCCCTTCCTTGATTGATTGTGCCATGTATTGCTACTGTCAACATGACAGTCCTATAGCATATCCTTGACTGATAAGTCATGCCTCCATGATCTTGATAACTCCTTTTAAATGAAGAGCGGATGTGGACTTGTTTCCTTATAATGTTACTCTTCTTTTGCTTAGTGTGCACCTGTCCTTTTGTATTTGCATTGATATCTATCATAGAATTATATCTCCAATGTTCTTCACTTATCACTTCTTTTTAATGTTCTTCACCTATCACTGCTTTCGTTACTTGGAAATTCCTTGAATCTGAAACTCTGTTAACTGAAACAAATGGGACTGGTAATGATAATGATAGTCATACCCCTTAATATATTAATGATGTTTCCCTTGATGCTTTAATATGTCAATTCCTTACTTGCATATGTGGTTGTCTTGCATAATGATGCTATTACAGATTACTCTGTTCTATCTCTTATCTTAAGATGCAATAATGCTGTCATGTTATCATGTTAACTGTCCTCCTGAATCTCTGGATGAACTATGTATGTACTTTGGAGTTTTAAGAAACAATTGAATTCTTGAATGCTCTACTTTTCCTTCAATATAAAGTGGCTCAATGCCTCATCAAAATGTGAATATAAATGAAAGGTAGAGTTGATACAAGAGATGAAAAATGCAATCAATGCTCTCTTGACATCCTTCTTTTCTTGTTCTATTGAATTATGAGCAATAAGATATTTTGCTCAATCTATTTTCACCATGCTGAATTAGACTACTTTATGAATTTTTATTACAGCAGTTCCATTTGATGACTGTAATTAAATACCTGATAACTCTCAACTAATGATGTGAATGAGAGATGTCCTTATGATATGTCGGGCTCAACACTTGTGGGAGCCCCTTTTGCTCCACATATATGATGAAAATAATCTCGAACATGATGAACCTGTTCATGCACATTGAAACAAACAAGTTAACAAAAACAATCGAAGTTGAAAGCTTCCATTGAGTTTCGTGTTCCTTGATTATCAACCTCTGTAACTCAATCATTTGGTGAATTCCTAATTGAATGTAAATTACATTCCTATTGGTAGCGTAGGCATAAAGTAGAATGTAATTCATCATTGCTTAGAGTACATCTCTAACATCATCTTTTTACAATTTTGCAGGTTCATGGAGTGTGAAATCAAGGCTGCAACTTGGAGACGTGACAACTAAAGACATCAAGCGAAAGTGATTCATCATCACAGGCAATGATGACTTGCTTCTCTTCTTTGTGTTTACGTTATCTTCAGTAGTGTAGCTTTCATTGAATTTTGTATTCATTATTTGATTATCATAATCAAATTCAGTTACTGTCACGGCTTGTGCGATATTTTAGTGTTTTTACAAAATGAATAAAAAGCATTATTATGCAAATTTCCAATTTTTTGTTCAAATACTTGCGCAATAAAACTATAATTCAGATGTAATCTGATCTTTATGATGAACAATGAATACTTTAGCAGCAAAACTTGAAAATTTATGTACCTATCAATGATGAATTTGATTCAGCTCTACTGATGTGAGCTCGCAGTGAAAAATAGGTAACAATAGTACAATTAGTGTAGACACTTCAAATCATCTTGATCAATATTACACATTTGAATTTTATTTTTAACACCATTTCATCCTAAATCACGTCTTTTCAAATTATTTAATTAAATAATCTAAATTGTTTAATTAAATTTATCATTTTCTCCTATTAATCAAATAATCAATTTTATTCAATTAATTCATCCCCCTCCATACTAATTTTCATCCCATTTAATTAGATAATGCAAATTATTTAATTAAACTTCCTATGTCTTTCCATTTGATTAAATATCTCTAACTATTTAATTAAAGCTAACATTTTCCCACATTCCTCTAAAATCTCCTAAACCACACCTAAGTTAATCAATATGATTAATTAACCTTATCTACTTTCTAATCCTCATTAGTCCATTCTCCAACATTTAACTCCATTCAAATTAATAAACCCATGGTTTATTAACTCCAACTTGTACAATTAATTAATTTTCTTGAATTAATTAAATGGATATTTTCCCTCACACTTGCATGGGAATATGGAATATTCCTTCTTCATTTACTCCCTTCATTGACTTTTTCACACCCAAACCTTGATGGCTCTTACACAAGCCATCTTTTCTCCCACCCAAGTCTTAATGGTTCTTACAAACGCAATCTTGTCTCTTACATAAGCCTTTACTCCTCTTACATGAGCCTTAATATCCTTCACCCACAAGCCTTTACTCCTTACATGCTCACACTTCTCCATCACATCTCTTCTCCCTGTGACACTTGTCATAAGGCTAATCATCATTCAATCCTCTCATCAATTTGCAACCATTGATTGGGAAAATGAATCTCAACCCTTGATTCAACCATTTTACCTATAAATAAAACTCACTTCTATGAGAAAGGGATCCACTTCTTGAAGAAAAGTTATGCTACTCAATTCCATACTTACTCTCATCCATTTTCATCATTTAGCTCACATCTTGCATCAACCTTCATCCATAAGCCACAATATTGAAGCTTGTTTCATCAAAGGGATTAGAAAATGGCTATTATTTCACATCAATATGACACCAATCCCCCTATGGGATGAGGTTTGGGGCATTTAGATAGATTTCATTCATACATTGCTTGTTGTTTCTTGTTTTGTGTCAATGGTTTCCATGTTTATGCTTTCAAGAATCTCATAGGGAATATGACTTAACTTAGCTAATGTGACTAATTTCTTTGTTTTTTAATCATGTTTGGCTTAGGTTACGATCACGCTTACATTTTGGTGCTAGAAGTTGGGCTTAACCACTTAATTTTGACATTTTTTCCTTTAGTTTCACATATTTTGCAAGTTCCAAAAAACGTCGCTATTGAAATCACTAGAGTGTTGCTATTGAAAATAGCACCGTTGTTGCAAAGAAATATGTCACTTTCATAAACAACACCACTATTGGAATATAACATCACTTTTGATGCACTTAACCACTTTTTCTTTTTTATTATTGCACTGCTTCTAATAACTCGTCGCTATTGACTTCTCTATTTTTTTGTGAACTTGCAAGTTTCACCAGAGCATCGCTTTTGATATTGCACCACCTTTGCCAATACAGAGCCGCCATTGAGCTTACTATTTACTACAGAGCACCACTATTTCCTTTCACGAGAGTGTCGCTATTGCCAGCACAATGTCGCTATTGCCAGCACAGTGTCGCTATTGCCAACACAGTGTCGCTATTTCTAGCATATCACCACTATTGACCAAACAGTGCTGCTATTGATAGAACAACACCACTATTGACAACACAAGGTCGCTATTGCAGGTTTAAAGAGGAGCATGAAGCTTTGAAGTTAAAAAACATTTAATAATCAGTGTAATAGTGTTTTCAAACACTCATGGGGAAATAACCCACCATATGTTGATTTCCTTTCATGTTTTAGGACAACTAGATTTGATTTGGACTTTAAAATTTACTATTGCTACGATTTTTTCAAAGTTGGTTAAAATTGAACAACACAAAAAAACACTTTCATTGGTGCTATTTAAAATGAAGTCATTATTACAATATGGGTTAAAATGAATGAGTATTTGTTGTTCTTGCTATATGTGTAAACTTCTAGTGCGTATCCTCTCCCCTTGTGCTTCATGTGATCTTGAATGAAGAGAAACATTCTAAGGTTACAAAACTTTCTTTTTTGGTCACCCTAATAACTTGCTATGTATCCTCTCCCCTTGCACTTCGTGCAATCTTGGGTGAAGAGAAATATCATTTTTCTTATTAAGAAAGGGACTACTAATGAGATACATCTCACAATGGAGAACTCATCTAAGTGACTCTCAATAAAGCACATTTACTAGTAGGCTATCTAAAGATTGCGAACATGAAAAATAGTAGCTTCAATCTACGATGGAATAACATAGTGCACCTAATCCATGTCTGGACATATGGGTTGGAAAGGAATGACTTAGTGTCTTTAGTGGCTTGCAAGTGATTTATACATCTCGGTGTTCTCGATGTGTCATTAAAAACTTTGTGTAGAGGCCAACCAAGTTTTCTGAAACATTCTTTGAAAGTGCTGCATCAGAATTTACTTCTGAGAAGTTACTTACCAAGTTTGATTTATGGTTGAGGCATAAAACTTAAGAGTTTATTATCTTGTACAAAAGCTTGAGGTGGTGATATACCTCTATTTGTCCCCTCCATAAGTTGCATGTAAAATCATCCCTTCAGGGCATGAGGTAGGCCCACCTCAAACAATGTACCTATTCTAGGTTGTAATGATTGTCTTTTGTGAACTTAAAAAATGAATCTTATGAAGAATATTTGCAAAATATCTCCATTACCTTGAACATCAAACACATTTCTTGGATTCAAAATAATTTAAACAAACATTGAACATTGGCATTAAGATTTCAAACCCTTTGGACCTAAGTGTGGATACCTTTATTAAGCCCTATATTATTACATTCCCTTAAAGATATCTTGTTTTTTCAAAACAATAACTTTAAGGCTTCATAATGTTTGGGTCATATCTCAATCCACATTTATTCCAAAGTAAACCTAGGGAACTATAGCTTAAACCTCTAGATTTTCACATATTGAGCTTTGTGGAATGAAATTCATTGAAAGTTATAGAAATTTAGTTTGCAAACTTAATCAATACATTAGATGTGGTAAAAGCAACCTCACTAATCAAGATTAAATCAATTGAACCCCACACAAGTGCATGTTTATCTTTTGTCTTATGTTCAAAACATATGGCCCTTCAAGAAAACATTGATCTTTTTTGGTTTAATGTACTCCTAGGGAAAAGCATGTTCTTCAACACCTTGGTCTTGTAAACAAGACCCTCTTAGGTTCATATTAGGTTCAAATCAATCTTTCCATCCAAAACAAAACATTTGTCATTTCTAGAGTCACCGAAAAAGTAACCCTTCTACTTTTTCTAACTTGTTTGGGCCCTCCTTGTGATTTTGGCTTAATGTTACCTTGATTTACTATTTTAATGTGGGTAACACATTCACATTAGGTCTTGGGCCCTTATGAACTAATAGAATTTAATGGTGCCTTGCAAAAGTGTTTTGAAGTGTTCTAACACACTTTCACACTTTTCTAGGGTTTTATCAATTAACTAAGCATAATAAACATAATTTTAATCATAATAAACTTTAATCTTGCCTTATTCAAAGTTTTGTAAAGTGATGTAACACACTTTCACATTCCTCTAGGAATATCATTAATAATTTAGCTTTCTTATGCTTTAATTGGCCTCATTTTGCATCCACAAGCCTCATGTATTGCATCTTTTCAAAGATAATCTTGACACCAATCAGTAACCAATCATAATTTGGGTGTTCCTAACTTGTGTGGCCCATATTTAGTGTATGGTTCTCATTCTTGACCTTGGGGAAAATGAGTCCCACCTAGGTCTTTTTGGCCTCGATGTAGGTTTCACAAATTTCTAGATATTTTTCATTTTTGGTCCCATACATTATGTGTGATGGGACTCATTCGCCACCTTGGGCGAATGAGTCCCGTGTGACCAAAATTAAAATTTAATTCAAATTTTTGGTGGGATTTTATTCTCCTAGATCTGATGTCGGCTTGTAGTATTGTAATTTTAGGAATTCTTGCATAATTAAGTATAAATACAAGGTTCTTTCACCCATATTCTCACCTAGAAAATTTTACAAGCATTTAAGAGTTCACAAGAGCATTTGAGCATTCACAAGAGCATTCAAGGAATTTCAAGGGTAGATTATCAAGCATTCTAGAGCATCTTCAAGTGTCATTCATCGTGTCAAAGATTTATTGCATCATGTTGTTTTAGAGCTAACAATTGTGGTGTAGGATTTGTGTTTCAAGCAAGTGCTTCATTCAAGATCTATCAACATCAAGCAAGATTCCAAGTCTACATCTATTGGAGCCATTACTTACATGTTTGCAACACCTTATTGCAAGGGTTTAGGCTAGGTCGTAGATTTTTCAAGAAGAAATGTTGGAGAAAATTTATCAAATCCCTAAAGTTGTCATCAAGCCTTGGAGAAGCTTGGAGAAGGTCGACAGGTGGCAATTTGTAGTTTCAGATCCGAAAACCAATCAAAAAGGGTAGAGTAGACCAAGAAGCACAAAATCCACTTCAAATTTTTAGAAAATTAGAAGTGGATTGATTCGCCACTATTGGCGAATCAGTCCCAATATACAAGCCTAATAAATTTTTTTGCAGATCTGGATACCCTTTTGGCTAAAACCTGTTCCCGCACATTTTCTCAAAAACTGGAATGATTCGCCTAGCCTGGCATATGAGTGCCAATGAACATCAATAGTAGATTTTTTAGTGATCAAGACCTCCATTCTATCTTCTTCAGTCTTTTAGGTGCACACTTCTAGTCTCATAGCTTTTTACTACATTTTCTTCACTTTCTTAGGTCATTTAGATTTATTTTGCATATCACACTGTGTTTTCCAACTCATTGTCTTTTCCAAGTTTACACTTGGTGGTGAACCCCTCATTAGCTATCATTCAATCCCCAAGATAGCCGTATTGCTAGATTTCAATCTCCTTTGTATTGAGATCTTTAGGGTTATCCTTAAGTGGAGCCTCTTTGAAAGTGGGTGTGAGTACATTGTTCATCTATTCCCCCATCTTCTTTGGTTCCATTTTGTTGAACCTACATTTAGGACATCATTATTCTGATTCAGAGTGCATTTACATCCTAGATTTAGCTTGCATTAACATTGCATTAGGTTTTGCATTGGTTAATTTGCATTCTAGGGTTTCACATTTTGCATTAGTGAAAAGCTCATTTAGCTTGCATGATTGCATTTAATTTCATTGAAAATCAGTAAAATTTTGCATTTGCATCAGAAAACATAAAAAACATAAAATTTAATTCAATTTTTTTGAAAATTCTCAAAAAAATTAGTACTTGGACTCATTTGCCACCTAGGGCGAATCAGTCCCTTTGCATATTTTTCACTGCATTTTCTGGCATTTATAGTTTAGTTTTTGAGTTTTTGTTTGTTGTTTTTGCATTTCAGTTATAAGAATTTTATTCTTATTAGATTGCATTTCATTTGTATTCACCCTACATTTAATAGCCTTTGCAAGAGTGTTTGGTGTCCTATTGCTAATACCATAGTGAGAAGAAGTTTGAGACTCATGTCATCCCGCGATAGCACAATCTTTATGGATCTTGGGTTATCTAGAGCTTCCACTCCTAGTATTGATAATAGTACACTAGGCATGGATAACACCCTTAGCAACTCCTTGACTTCACATAACATGCAAGTTGAACCAAGGGATGACAACATCTTGCAAGAAAACATAATTCATATTCATGAGGACCTACTAAATTTACAACATGAAATAAGCCTTGAAAACATTTCAACCACTACAATTCCCACAATAGAAAATATTCACCACATAATCGAAAGGGACAATGGCCTTGACCTCATGAAAAAAGTAGTTCAAATATTTGGCAAGCATCTTTCCTCAACCACTAGTTTTCCTTTACCCACAATCAATGTCACAAGCCAAGGAGGAACTCAAATTCCTCCTCCCTCGACAATTACCTCAATACCAACCTAGATACCAACCCTCAAGTCACAACAACAATGCAACAAGTTAGTAATGTGATTCCTTCCCTGAGTATTCCTACTGGCATCCCTAGTTCCTATGTGGCATCGCAAGTTATATCTCCTACCTTACCACCTTTAAGCATTCCATTCACTTTTCCTACAACCACATACACTCCATCATCACTTTCACTCCCATCTCATAACACAAGAAATGACCCTCTCATAACACAACTTTTCCAAACTATTTCATCCCTTCAAAAGAAAGTTTCCACCATAAACCAGAATCAAACTAGTCCACCTACATATTATGTCAAAAGTAGTCCATTGTCCTTGGAGATATTACGAACACTGATCCCACAAGGTGTAGAGGTGTCTAAATTTGAGAAATACAGAGGGAAGGGAGATCCTTCTAACCATGTTAATGCCTACACTGCCTTATATAGTGACTTTGTCCTTGATGACAAACTGTTGGTGAAACTTTTCCCTAGGTCCTTGAAAGATACCTCCTTGGAGTGGTTCTCTTCTTTATCGAACAACTCAATTCGTTCATTCAATGAACTTGTTGATGCATTTGTAAACTGTTTCCAATTGCATATGACTCCCAAAATGTTATGGGTGGATTTGATGAGATGCAAGCAAAAAGAGGACAAAAAGATAACTGATTTTATCTCACGCTACCAATCGCTTTATTTCCAAATCGATGTCGAGGTCCCTGACCCATACCTTCAAAAGATGTTCATAGAAAATTTGCATAGTAAAATCCAAGGTAGGTTGACCATGATAAAATTCCCATCCTTCATGCACTTGTGCACTTCCCTCCGTGATTATCAAAATTCGGTTAGTAGTCGAGATACAAGGTCCACTTCTAGTCGAATTGAGAGATCCGAGCCTACAAACCAAAACAATCCCCAACCTTTTAGAAAAAAAAATAAAGGGTTCCTTCAATTTAACTCTCCTCAACAACCAATTCAAAATGTTAATAACCAAGTAGTTGTTGTCAAAGCCTTGATCCCCTTTGACTATGGAGACCCCAAAAGACAATTCACTCCCTTGCCTGATACCATTCAAAACACAATGTCCCAACTTCTAGACCAACAAATGATTACCTTACCTTTTGTTAGACACTTGACCCTAATAAGCCTTTACCACTGAACTTCAAATCAAATGCTAATTTCCACTACCATCGACAAAATGGACATGACACGAAAAAATTTCAAGCATCTTAAACACCTTGTACAAGACCTCATTGATTCCATCTGTCTATCCATTAGAGGTGTTAGTGATCAAGGAAATAAGTCTGTTGCTCCTCCTAACCAAAACTTGCAAATTTTCACCAACCCGATTCACAAGCATAATATTTCATTTCTCAAAGCAAGTGAAACTACAAAGAAGGATGTGATGGATGTTGATACAGATGATGAAAACAATGATTCTATTCTAAATAATGCTATCAATGTCAATCCTATGGATGAAATGGTAGGAACTGTTGTGACCTTTTCACACATCACCCCATTCAAGATGGGGACCCCCTAATTTTTTTCTTTGTTCGGGTCTTTTGGCTTGGTTTTTGGTTCATTTTGTTGTCTTCTCTCTTTTGTTTCATCTGTCTTTCCGGGGATGTGCCCGTCTTTGGAGCTAAATTGAAATTTTGGCTAAGTTTGTAGAATTAGGGTTTGCATTCTTCTAGCCAGTTTGGGGTTAATCTGAGTGAACCAATCAAGATCTGATATTGGCAATGCGGTAGGATAGCCTCCAATAGGTTCCCACCAAAATTTCACTGAATTCTGACCACTTACTATTTTTAGTAAGTGCTTAACTTGGACATCTTCTTGGCATTATTGGAAAGTCTGACTGCTGCACTGGACTTAGAACACTCTGAGTTGCCAGCCCACAAATTTTGAGTTGAATCTAACAAATTGCTATTTAAAGTAAGTCCAAGCCTCGAAGCCAATTTTAGGGTTTGCATGTTGGAGTTTCCAATGCATGTCTGGAGATTCTTTGTGGGTTTTTTGGGACCTTTGCGATGATGTAACATGCAAAATGAGATACTGAATTTCAACAATTCTAGCTTCGGAGGCTATTTTTAGGGTTTGCATGCAAGATTTTCCAACGCATGTCAGGATATTCTTTATGGGTTTTTCAAGAGCTACGCAACGAGGTAACATGCAAGCAGAGTTGATCATTTTTTAGGAACTTACTATTTTTAGCCAGTGCTCTTATGTTGACCAATTTACTGGGTTTTTTGAGACCCCTCAAGTAGTGTGACATGTAAACTCATCTGATAGTTGATTGGTCACATTTTCAAACACTTACTATTTTTAGCCGGATCACTCAAATAGCCACCCAACACTTCAGTATCATGAGCAGAGTGACATGCAACAGAAACAAGGTCAAACGAAGATCATTTGAGCTACATACAAGTCAGATTAGGGTTTCCAGCTTCGAGACTCAAAATGAGGGGTAAAACTCAAGAAGACTAAAAATTGATCTATCCCATCACGATCAGCATCCTTCAAGCAATCCGCTAGTAAAATTTGAAGGCAATCTAAAAACTTACTATTTATAGTAAGTCACCTACAAGCTATAAATAGTAGGTTAGTGTGAGGCACCAGTGTGGACAGGTCAGTTAACCCATGAGGACCCCATGGAGCAAATTTCATGTCGAATAGAGTTGTAGGAGTTCTAAAATCAAGTACTTACTATTTATAGTAGGTCACCTATAGGCTATAAATAGTAGGTCAACACGAGGCAGCAGTTTGAATAGGTCAAACAAGCCATGAGGATCCTGTGGCACGAATTTCAAGTCAATCAGAGTTGCAGAAGCATGGAAATCAGGGAACTTTCTAAAAATAGAAAGCTAGGCAGGAAACGTGAGAAATTTTGAAAATTCCTTGAGACCCCCTGAAATGCGCCAAAATTGAAGAGGAGGTGATGAAACTTACCAAGGCATGAAAATTCCTCCACCACCTATGAAATGCGCCCAAACTTCAAGGTGCGAGGGTGGAAAAAGTTTTTAAGTGTTGAAATGGAAGTACCCCCTCCTAAATGCGCCCATCAAGGAGTAGGGGGAGTAAAGTTTTCTAAGTATCACAAGAGTGGAAGCTCCACCCATGAAATGCACCCTTGGCAAGGTGGATGCTTGGAAAAAGTTTCTAAGTATGAAAAATTGGAAGTAGACCCATCAAAATGCACCCATCTCAAGGAAGGTGGTTGGAAAAGTTTTTAAGTCTTGCAAAATGGAATTGGACACCCCAAATGTGCCCAAGGTGAAGAGGCTTGGAAAAATTGTCTAAATCAAATGAAAATTCCTCCTCACCCCTTGAAATGAGCCCACCTTGCCATGGAGGATGTTTAAAAAAATTCTAAGTATAAAAAAATTCCTCCACACCCCTTGAAATGAGCCCACCTTGTCATCATGGAGGTGATTAGAAATTTTTCCAAGACATTGAAATGTGAAGCAGACACCCCAGATGCACCCAAGGTTGAAAAGGTCAAGATGAACATTAGTAAGAAAATATTTTTCAAGGATGTGAATAATTAAATGTACCCCTTTACATGTGTACACATGAAAAATATTTTTTGAGGGGAAATATTTTTCTGGGTCTTGGATATTTTCTACAGGGATATGATTTCAAAACTCTCCACGCCTTACTTGGAGATTTTAAAGTGAAGATTTTAACTGGGCGCCTGTTTGATGAAATTTCCTAGGTGAAACATAAAAAATTTCTAAGGCAATGAAAGAAATATTTTTTGAAAATAAAACGCCTTGGCTTATGAATTGAAGTTGGATGCCTAGGTGATTTTTTATGGCATATTTGATGGGGGAATTAATTTTGCAAGCTAGAGTGAAGATATGAAAATTTTCTAATATAGGTAACGAAGCAGAGCATTCTAAATGCACCCTCAGGGAGGGGAAATTTGTCTAAGGCATGGTGAATTTGAAGGTGAAGCAAAACTCAAATATCAAGATGATATGCACCCTAGCACACGGATGTTGAAAAGTTATGAAGAGAAAAAGGTTTGTTAGAGAAAAATGATGAACCCTATCAGATCCTAGATCACTCAGACCTTGGAGATTAGAACATGGGAATCAGGTAAGTAAAGTGGATTTATATTATGTGTTTTGATGCTCTTCTTTTGTTTGTTTTTTAGGATGAACACAAGGAACAAAGTGGGAGGGCTTGAAGTGATGGAGCAGATACTTCGGGACAATATTACGACTTTGGAAGGAGATAAAATCATGAAGGGAGAGGTTGGAAGAAATGGCTAAGTGTTGGATTTTTGTTCTAAATCCAATATGCGCCTAACGAAGTTAGGCGAGTGGCAAGGAGGAATGATTGAATCCAAGACAAGAAAATATTTCAAGTTCAAGATGGAGGAAAGGATGGAGGCCCAGGCATTGGAGACTAACATCATGACAGATTGAAGAACAAAGTAGAAGAATTATTCTTAAGTGTGAAGTCCTTCGACAATGACCCAGAAGATGTTCTTCAGCATGCTTCGCACAAGTCAAGATGCAGTGACAACTAGGAGGAAATTCATCATCAGGCAGGAGGAAGAAGTTGCAGTCTTGGAGTTTCAGATTGGGAATGTGTCTGCCATTCAAGAAGTTGAAGCAGTGTTGATCAGACTCATCTAGTTCATAGTCAATGAAAGAACAATGCGAACACATTTGTGGAAAAAAATCTTCTAGACGATGATGGTGGACATTAATTTCCCATTGCAACTTCAGGAGAGAGTGGATAATCTACTGTTCATTTATTACCCCACTCCTCTTGGTGGCGGTTTTTAGGGTGAATCTTGTTTAGGACTAGGGTGGCACGATCTTGGCTATCCAGTCGATTGTAATCTAAGTCATCCATTGTACTAGGCCATCTATAAAAGGGGCATCTCCCCTCATTTGTAATAGATTAGATTAGACATCAAACATAGAACAAAGAGACTGATAGTGTAGATTGATAGCATAGATTGGTAGTTCAGATTGGAGAAGAAGGAAATTTTTTCCATTGAAATCTTTGTAAGAAGTTGTTGTGAACACTCTCATAAATAAAAGATTTTCATTGATGATGATTTTGTCTTTTGTTGTGAGTAGCTAGCAAGATTTCTTCGTCCTTCCAATTCACAATAGAATCTTAAAGTAGCTCAGAGTAAAGTAGATTTCATTTCATTCAAATAGATGATAGTTGTGTTGAGAACATGGTACTTGATCTTAGTAAGCTTCGTTTAAATCCATACCACTAGTGAACTTACTGATGGTAAGTTTTCCTTGTGTGGTCGAATGGAATATTTCATAATTAACTTCAATTATGATTGGCATGTTTGTATGCATCGTCGTGATGGTATTTACATGTTGAATTGTAATCTAAAAATTTTTAGCCACCCCTTGAAGATTACACCGACTCCGTGGAAGCTGTCCACCACGAGGCAAAGTGAAGTTTGGTTGAAGTTTGCTGATTTTGATCTCCACGTCCCATGCCTAGATTAGTCCTTAGCTTCCTAATCCTTGCAGCCATTCAATTTAGTACATTTCCGGTTAGTATTAGGAAATTTTCACTTGGAAAATCTTTCAAGTCTCGTACAACCCCCTTTCACTTAGTCTGTTGTTTGTTGCCAAAAAAAAGCGTAAGTCCCCTTGTGATACCAACAAATCACATCAAGCCATCTGAGACTATCCATTGCATAAAGGAAACTTGGAGTTAAATGCATGAACTTTCTTGCAATCTTAGCGTGTGGAATACTTTGATCAAAAGAGGATATAGTATCTGTTGGAAAATTTATTCTATGTTGGTGTGGTCACAAAACACCCATCAACAAGAACAATACACATCATCCCTTGTAAGGGCCAACCTAAGAGCTCTCTTGACATTGCTTTCACCTCTAAGGACATACTTAAATTTTTTCCCAATGATCTTCTTTACATAGTCGGTCGTATCTATGATAAGCCCACTAATGGGATATTAATAGATCCCGCCTATGGAGAGAACGTGATCACCGAGGAAGTTTTACTTTTGCATGAACTTTATCAAGATGAATATAATAATTTGAAAGCATGGATCAAGACACACAATGGTTTTGCTTGCCCTACAATAAGGTCGATCACCTTACCATTGCATATACAACCAAAAATATTAGATGTCACATTCTCCATCATCCTGCAGTTGGACCAATTTTGTTTGAAGCTAGGCCACCCATGGCTTCGCTCCATGAAAGTTGTCCCTTCAGTTGTGCATAAATGTTTAAAGTTTCCTTTTGACAATGAAATATTTATTTTCCACCATAGTAGCTTTAATCCCTTGTCTTCCAAAGGAAATTTTTCCCTAGATTCCTTTTGGCCCAAACCCATGGAACCTATAAAACATCAAGAAGAAATATTTTTCTTGTCCTATCAAAATTTCAAGGCAAAGAAGATAGTTGAACAGTCTCTCCAAAACATCTGAACCCACCATCCTTGACGAAACCATGCTTGAACCTAAACAAGAGCCAAACAACCAAGACCAACCGAAAATAGAAACTTCACCTACATCCTACAAATGACCACGAGACAATGAAATCAACCCCATAACATCTCCTAGAATAAAAAAAATTTATAAGGTCAAAGAGAAAGTGGTTGAACAACCTCCTATGGTCCCTTTCGTTCCTCCCCTTAGGGAATAAAAGAAACTTACGGTTGATCAACCCACTCCTACACAAATGAAACTTGAGAACAAAACCAAAAGAAACAAAGGTGCTAGAGAGCATAGGCATCGACGTTGTGCCTTTGCTCATAGGTTACATGAAGAATTAAATAAATAAAATCAAGATCCAAACTTGATTGAAGCAATGCATGATGACCCTCCTCTCTAGCCAAAAAAATAAAATTCAATGCAACCTCCACAACAAGAGTTGAACTCTTCCATGGACATTATCCTTCGCAACTTAGATGATGATGACGAGATTGCTAAAATTAGTGAAGAGGTGCATAATGAATTGAATACATTGTTCTCCTCTTTGATGAGCTTAAATGACAAATCTCCAGGTGCTTCTCCCAGTTTGACACTTGCTCTTGTCCCTTTGGCTAGTTTCCCACCTTTGGTATACACAAAACACGATTGAGAGGTAGATGACTTGCTCATAGGTTGACTCGCATTTTCTTTACTAGCCTTTTTGCTTTATTTATTTTTCATTTTTCTTTGTGTAATTGTATGTGTGTAATGTGATCCCTCATGAAATTATGTTTTATTTTCTCTCTCTTCGTGACATTCCTCTATTTGTACCTTCATTCTTCTCTATGTCGTGCATCACTTTCGCTTTTTAATCTTTTTCATTTTTTTCTTGTGTTTTCCTTTTGGGGATGACACAAGGAATTGAGACACCCTGTGTCTCTTCCATGCTGACCCAAAAGGCTTTCCTTTTTCCTTTTCCTTTTTCTTTATTTCTCTTTTTCATTTATCTTGTGTTTTCCTTTTGAGGATGATGCAAGGAATTGAGACACCCTATGTCTCTTCCATGTTGACCCAAAAGGATTTCCTTTTTCCTTTGAATTTTTCTTTATTTCTCTTTTTCATTTGTCTTGTGTTTTCCTTTTGGGGATGATGTAAGGCGTCAAGACACCCTATGTCTCTTCCATGTTCACCCAAAAGGCTTTTCTTTTTCCTTTTTTCCTTTTCAATTTCTTTGTTTTCATTTGTCCTGTGTTTTCCTTTTGGGGATGACGTAAGACATCGAGACATTCATGTTTCTTCCATGTTGACCCAAAAGGTTTTTCTTTGTTTTCGCTCTCTTTGTGTCATTATTCCAGTTCTATGTGTATTTGGGGGATGATGACAGTTCCAAGCTCTCTAATATTATTTTAGAAAAGAACATACTGACCCCAAATCCATAGATCCCTTATGTGTTTGGTGTTTTAATTTTTGGGCGCAACCCTTTCTTTTCTTTTTCTCTCGCATGACATAGCTTTACTTGGAAACATATGACTTGGTATAGGGATTTCCAAGTTGGATCTCATGTCTTCTTCTTTTCTTGTTAGTATTTTTCATTTGCTACTTTAAATTAATTGCTCACAGTATGGTGTTTAGCAATTTCTTTAAAGTGGGGGCATACATTGGCATTATTCTTTTGCATTTTTATTTTTATTGGTTCGTAGTGTATCCTTCTTACTTCATACGATGTGTTTTCCACTTTGTGGATGACATTGGGTGTAATGTCCTCCAAGAGCGTGATCTCTCTTAGCATACTGCATTCCTCTTAGTGGCTTGATGTGACGCACTGCATCCCCTAAGTTGTGAATTCTCTATTCTTTGATTGGTCCTCTCTTGGAGACATTAGGCATAATGTTACCCAAGTTAAAGACCTCACATGAACTAAGTAAGAATCCTTTGAACATTCTTTGCATGTTGCATTTGTTGTTTTATGGTCACCTTGCATAACATAGCTTGCATACTTGTAGTTCCATCCTATTTATTCATGAGCTCCAAGTATATGAAGTTTTGCTTGCCTCATGAAGCTTGAAAATCATTTTTGTGTGACACCTTATTAAAGTTATTAAGATTTATAACTTTGGTATGGTTGAGTGGGAAGCCCAATCCAAGGAATGAATTTCCCCATAGCCACTTGCGTGTGTGTGAGTTCATACCAACCGTGAGTGTATGTTTCTCACCTTTTAGGACTTCTAACATGATGGACAACCAAAAGTTCCATCACCTCAGAGTGAGTATGCATTTTTTGGAAAAAATAGCCTAGATCTGATCCACATCAAGATGGAAAAATGGTCGAAGCTTGATCTAATTCTTTTTATCTTCCTCTTTTCTCTTTTTTATCTTTGGCAGTGTATGCTTGGCTTTCTCATTGCTCTTTATATCATTTTCATGTGTGTTCCTTGATACTTGCATTAGTTTGTTCTAGGATCTTGATCCTGTTGGCTTGATCACCCCTCTTGATCGTTATCGACTCATCTTGCTAGCATTAGTACATTGGAACCCCTCTTGATATGTGTTTTTCTACTTTAGTGTGAGTTTGAAGTAGGTTCAACCTCTCACTAAAGTGGGGGCTAAATGGAGTCATTGAAAAAGTAACTCTTCTACTTTTTCTGACTTGTTTGGGACCTCCTTGTGATTTTGGCTTAATGGTTCTTTGATTTAGTGTTGTAATGTGGATAACACATTCACATTAGGTCTTGGGCCCTTGTGAACTAATGGAATTCAATGATGCCTCACAAAAGTGTTGTGAAGTGTTGTAACACACTTTCACACTTTTCTAGGGTTTTATCAATTAACTAAGCATAATAAACATAATTTTAATCATAATAAAATTTAATATTTCCTTATTCAGAGTGTTGTAAAGTGTTATAACACACTTTCACATTCCTCAAGGTTTATCATTAATAATTTGGATTTATTATGGTTTAATTGGCCTTGTTTTGCATCCACAAGCCTCATTTATTGCATCTTTTCAAAGATAATCTCGACACCAATCAGTAACCAATCATAATTTGGGTGTTCCTAACTTGTGTGGCCCATATTTAGTGTATGGTTCTCATTCTTGATCTTGGGGAAAATGAGTCCCACCTAGGTCTTTTTGGCCTCAATGTAGGTTTCACAAATTTCTAGATATTTTTCATTTTTGGTCCCATACATTATGTGTGATGGGACTCATTTTCCACCTTGGGCGAATGAGTCCCGTGTGACCAAAATTCAAATTTACTTCAAATTTCTGGTGGGATTTTATTCTCCTAGATCTGATGTCGGCTTGTAGTATTGTAATTTTAGGAATTCTTGCATAATTAAGTATAAATACAAGGTTCTTTCACCCATATTCTCACCTAGAAAATTTTACAATCATTCAAGAGTTCACTAGAGAATTTGAGCATTCACTAGAGCATTCAAGGCATTTCAAGGGCAGATTATTAAGCATTCTAGAGCATCTTTAAGTTTCATTCATCATGTCAAATATTTCTTGCATCGTGTTTCTTTAGAGCTAACAATTGTGGTGTAGGATTTGTGTTTCAAGCAAGTGCTTCATTCAATATCTATCAACATCAAGCAAGATTCCAAGTCTACATCTATTGGAGCCATTACTTACATGTTTGTAACACCTTATTGCAAGGGTTTGGGCTATGTTGTAAATTTGTCAAAAAGCAAAGTTGGAGAAAAATTGTTAAATCCCTAAAGTTGTCATCAAGCCTTAGAAAAGCTTGGAGAAGGTCTACATGTTGTAATTTGTAGTTTCAGATATGAAAACTAGTCAAAAAGAGCAGAGCAGACCGAGAGGCACAAAATCCACTTCAGAATTTCTAGAAAAGAAGAAGTGGATTTATTTTCCACTATTGGTGAATGAGTCCCACTATACAGGCTTGATCAAGATTTTTGCAGATCTAGATGCCCTTTTGGCTGAAACCTGTTCTCGCACATTTTCTCAAAAACTGTACTGATTCAACTAGCCTAGCGTATGAGTCCTAGTGAACATCAACAATAGATTTTTCAGTGATCCAAACCTCCATTCTATCTTCTTTAGTCTTCCAAGTGCACACTTCCAGTCTCATAGCTTTTTACTACATTTTTGTCACTTTCTTAGGTGACTATTTAGATTTAGTTTGCATATCACATTGTGTTTTACAACATCTTCTAGGTCATTTTGCATTCATCTTAATTTCACATTGTGTTTTCTAACTCATTGTCTTTTCCAAGTTTACACTTGGTGGTGAACCCCTCATTAGCTATCATTCAATCCCCAAGATAGCCCTATTTCTAGATTTCAATCTTCTTTGCATTAAGATCTCTAGGGTTATCCTTGATTGGAGCCTCTTTGAAAGTAGGTGTGAATACATCATGCATTCATCTATTCCCCCATTTCCTTAGGTTCCCATTTCATCTCACAAAAAACTTTAGAAATTTGGATACACCAACCTCCTAGACTTGGGTAATCATCAAATCAAACCAAATCACATTGTTTAGCTAAGTGTGTGGGAATGCATCCCTTTTCACACACCTAGTTAAATTAGCAAACAATCCATAAATTGAACAAATTTATCCTAAGGTCACAAGTCTATCTTAGGGTTCATAAGTTCATTATCAATCGTCAAACATCAAAAACTCAAACCCAATATCTAGTGTTGTCCAAAGTTTGAAACTTCCTCATCCATATCACTCACCCTTTCATCTTTCATATCATCATTGATCTAAGACACCTTAGAGGCTCTCTTTTACCTAAATTTGAATCAACCCAAGAGTTTGAGAAAATTCCAATCCTATCACAATACTCCCAAGGTTGATCCCCAAAATTTATTGTAAAAATAAGATTACAATACAGGAAGGACATGGAACAAAACAAATATTCATCTACCATGAGTACTTTAAACCAACCTGAATTTGATCCAAGATCTTCCACAAATCCTCTACCAAATTTAGCTCAACAACCCCATTATTTTCAAGAAAGGGGTCCATTTGAAATAGAGGATGCCACTAACAATCCCCATGAGATGACCACAAATGAATTGCTTGAGCTATTACAAGACCCAAAAACTCATCACCTTGTCAATACCATGATGAAGTTGAACCCTACCCAATACATGTTGGCCTTGGCGAAAGAAGGAGCTAATCTCCCTTCTACCTTTGATTTAAGAACCATTAGAGAACAACCTTTTGGGAACATGACATCTATTCCTCAAACATCCATCATGCAACCATTAGTTCAAAATGTGGTTCAATCTATTACCCAAACCTCTTCATCACATGCACCAAGTCAACCCTTGACTACTAAGGTGGGGTTCAATACTTCTTGTAATTCAAGGGCACCCACTTGTTAACAACCAAAACTTAGGAACTTTAACACCAAATTGAGTACCACAAACACCACCATCCCTCAAATATCTCAACATCCATACATACCACTCATGTTCTTTAGCACTATCATAGAACAAATTTTTGTGCTACACCATCATCTCAACTCATTACCTCTACCCAAGGTACTCAAGGCTACATTCCTAGCATTCAACAAGATCAAACAAGTCAACCACCTCAAGAAGATTTATTTAGACAAGTGAACACCATAACACATGGTTCATCTTCATTCACACAAGGAAAAACATCACAAATGGGTCCAAAAGTTGCTCTCATCACTCCATCACACACGTTGGCACAAAATACAACAAATCATACCAATCCATGAAGCACATTGGTCCAAAATCAAACAAATCCAGTCAATCCATTAATCACAAATCCAATCAATCCTTCAACAAACATGGTCCCAAATCCAAGTAAGCCACTAACATTGCAACACCAAGTGGTATCCTATAAAATTTCTCAAACATTGGTCCCCCCAACAACACAAAATAAAATGGGATCCCAAACATACACCCTTCCATCCCAAACCCAAATCTTGCAAGGGATGATATCACAAAACCAAGGATAAATTATGCCAAATCCAAATCAATTATCCACCACCCAACATCTAATCACACAAAAACCACCCCAACACACACTCAACCCACCATCACAAACCAAATACCAAAATCCACCACCCCAATCTCAAAATCAAAACATCACAAATCAATATAGTATAACATTGCACACACAACAAGCCTATGAAAAAGCATTGCAACAACAACAAGCACAAGCTCAAGCCTTGCAACAACAGGAAGCATAACAAGCACAAGCTCAATCCTTTCAATAGAAACAAGCACAACAAGCCCAACAAGCCTATCAACAAGCCTTACAACAACAACACACACAACAACAAGCATTGATAGCACAACAACAAAAACAAGTACAACAACAGACTCAACAACAAGCAATGTTAGTGCAACACCAACAACAAGTCTTTCAATAATCATTGCTTGCAACAAGGCTTCCAACAACCTTACACAAGAATGCAAAAAAACATATTGAATCCAAATATGCAAGGAGCATATGTCACCTCACAACCGTCACCATTCACACAACAATATCAAGCCAACCAACCACAGACACCATAGAACACATTTAACTCATCCGCCATTCCACCATGTAATACATATGCTCCACCCCCTAATCCTTAATATGATCTTTCTGTGCAAGTTAGAATGATCTCTCAACAAATACAAGATATTCAGGTGGGAAAGACAAAGAGATCATATGCTCAATGTGACTTGTATCCTTATCTTTTTGATAGGAACATTGCAATGATACCATTCTTTCCTGGATTTGAAATACCTAAATTTTACAAATATAAAGGACATGGAAATCTCGAAGACCACATCAAGGAATTATATGTAGCATGCATGGAAGTAGCCTATAATGATTCCTATTTAATGCAGCTTTTCCCACAAAGCTTGGTAGGCCCAACAATCAAATGGTTCTCTTGTTTACCTCTTAGAATCCAAACGTTCCAAGACATCATAGATCGTTTGTAAATAACATCTCGTTCAACCTAGACATGGACGTTATTTTAGAGGAATTGTACACCCTACAACAAAACAAGGGTGAAACATTTGCAAATTACTTACAATGATGGAGGTATAGAGCTATCAAAAGAAAATGGCCTATTTCGGAGGAACAACAAATATGAATCATTATTTCTAACCTTGATGGGGATTTATCCTTTCAATTAAAAATGTAATGTGCCACATCATTTGATCAACTCATCCCTAAGGCTCTTAACATTGAGAGAGCCCTTATAGCACATGAAAACACACAAGCATATCAAGATAACCAACCATCATCTAGCTCTAATGACAAGCCCTGATTTTGAACCAAGAACAAGAATATCACTAATGATGGTGTTTTTGATGCAAAAATTGTCATAAGTGCCCCACCATAAGAAAACACCCAACCAATGAACACACAACCAAACATGAAACAACATCAAAACAATCAACCAACAATCAATGTTGCGAATACTCAAAGGGCACCACAAAGAACAAATAACAATGTGCCTAGATGAAAATTAACTCCCTTAGGGGAATCCATGGAAATTGTTTTGAAGAAATTGATCCAGTCTAACCTCATCATACTTCCAGAGTTCAAAAACTATCAAGAGCCACAAATTAAACCTCCTAGCTATAGAGAGGACCATTTTTGTGAATATCACCAATACAAAGGTAATAAAATGAAAATTTTCTATAAGCTCAAACACCTTATTAAATATCTTATTAAACAAGGAGACCTGGAGGTTGATCAAAAATATAGGAATCAAGACTTGTAAATCTATAAAACCCCTATGCTTGATCATGGAAAAGAAAAATATTCAGGAAAGGCATCAAGTTATAATAACATAAACCACACCCATGATACCATGATAGAACACATTTATGTTGCTCATCCATCACAAGAAGAGGAATTAGAAAAGCATCAAGAAACATTCTTAAAATAGATTCAAGATCAATCAACAATGCCTACCAATTTTTCATATCAAAATGGTATCAAGTATCTTTCAGATGGCCACATTACCCCTTCATATGACTTCATAATTGGCCACATTGAGGAGGTTCCAAGGCAATGTAAGAAGTTTTTCATGCTCCATCCATAGACCTTACAGCTTACAAAGATTCTCCTATCAATGATACATCATCTACCCAAGGGTCATGTCAAGAAGATAGTCTAGGGGATAATAGAAGTTTCTCCGAACTAAGTAAAGATCAAGATACTATTTCCCCACAACATTGTCATGATCTACATAAATTTGTAAGTGATATTTTCCCAACTACAATTCATGTTGAAAAGATCAATTCCACAAAGAATTATCATGACTTGATGACTATTCTCCAATCCTTCCAAAATTTCAAGGACACACCAGATTCCACCAATTAGATGCTTTCTTTTGATGGGCATATAGAAATTATTTATACAAAACATGAATCTCCCACTCTTGATGTTTCCACACAAAAGCAAGCAACAATTGAGATTCTTGATTCTTATAGTGATTGTGCATCATCAACATCTTTTGAATCAGCACTGACATCTTTTCCAGCAAAACCAACAAATAAAGATATCATAGAATCAAAGCAAAAAGTTAATATTCCTGAACAATAGGAACCCATAGCAATATCATGTGTTTGTGACAAGTCATATTCAGTGGCTAGGATCAAAGGATATATTATCAGAGAAAAGGGTTAGTTATTGTTAACACCTTCACAATGCCAGGGGAATCCTGTCTAATGCAAACTTCAACATAGGGGGCATGAAGGATCCTTATGATGAAAATATTGTCAACACTAAAACTAGTCATATCATGAATCGTCATCCACCCATCATCTCATACACAAAAGGGTCGACCAATGTAAAAAGAAATATTCCTATCAAACCAAGGAAAATATCACCAAAGAAAGAAAAGCAGAAAAGCAAAAAGGACAAACTAAATACAAGTTGATACCAAAGAATACAAAAGAAAACCATCCTAATAATACTCCATTAGTCAAAGAAACTATGGGGAAAATTCAAAAAGGGAAATGTATCCATCAAAGATGTCCTCAAGTACAAAAGAAGGCTTCTCAAGCAATGAACAAAGTATGTCAAGAGGTTGGTCCCAGTCTCACGAAAACTGCCATATCTGCTCATCATTACTCATCTACCCAAGTTTGGAGAGTCAAAGGTTCCAAGCCATTGAAAAATCCATCTCATATTCCTTCATGCATGACATCGTATACTCCATTCATGATATCCAATTCTCACATTAACCTCGTGTTGACAACTACTCTTCATAATAAGGATTCCAAAGGCACTCTATTGCGATGTGCGTAAATAGATAAGGTTAATTCCAATACCAACAAGGTAGATTAGATTCCTCAAGTGTTGTATTCAAGTGCTTGTATCTTAGCAAAGTAAATTCTTTAAGAAGGATACCATTGGCATGTTATGACAGTAGCCTATACATCAGTACCACTAGGTGGTTCAACATGACGGTAAAATTTTCAAAAAGTCAAGAAAATAGTAAAAATAAAAATCATCCTCTAGTGAAAATTGCATTGGTGCCACTTTGGGAAAGTACTATGATGAAAACCTAGTAAACATGAATCATCAGTAGAATCGAGCATCATATGGACCTTTTCAAGTGAAGGAATCTCATCTCCTTCATGACAAATCTAGTATTCCCCCCATTTATCCAATCCATCTTTATCCAAATCTTCCAGCATATCTTGATCTTGACAAAAGATTTGGTGTGTACTTTGAATTTACTCATTACTAAAATAATTGACATGGTCTTTACAATACATCCCATTTTTTCCTATTTCATTTCAAAACTCTTTGCATGGTTTTCCAACCGATATCTCAATTTTCCCATTGAATTATGAAACATTGCTAGACACTGGGGGTAGGTTCTTGAGCTCTCATTTTTAAATAACTCTTGATCCATGTCTTATATTTCACAACATGATATCGACATCGTGATCTAGGTATCGTTTATCCTCAAAACATCAAAACACTTGCAAAATCTCAGAAAAAACACAAAAACATTTAAAAAACTTAAAAATCAAAACATTTGTAAAACAACACAAAATCCAAAAATAGTCTCAGAATATTGTGAAAACACCAAAAACATTGAAATATTCTAGAAAATCCAAAACCAGCCATCCCATTTTTCTTTCACTCACGATAAAATTCCATCCATAATAAAATGTTTGTCATCTTCAACCTTTGGTAAAATAAATGTAAACAAGTGTGGCACTTCGTAAAGTGTAGGAATAAACGTAAAAGTATTGAGTCTAGATCATTAGGTAAACAAGTTGGTTAACATTTGTATCAATAGCCTATCATCCAGTTAGTTTCTAATCATGTGATAAACATGTCCTAGGATTTATCCTTCCGACAATAGACATTAACATTAGGCATCACCATAGTTTTAGTTTTGGCTAGAGGTATGAAGAACATTGACTTGTTTGTTCACTTGATCTTTTCTTGTGATTTATCTTATTGTGCTCATTCTAATGACCTCTTGATGATGTCTATCAAAAAGATTTAGAGAGAAAGGAAAGGGGCATTGATCACTATCTTTCAATTTTTGTGCTTGTTGGATGTTATTGTAAAATAACCTTGGCGAATACTTACTTTGTTAGATATGTATGGAGGGTGTTTTGGGAAACTTGTTGACTATTACATTGTTAGGTTATTCCTCTCCATGTTTTGGTCTAAGATATTTGAAACTTTTGAACTATATCCTAGCAACGTTTTTGTATGTTAGGTGTGAACAAGAATACTACTATCTATTTGTAAAGTCAAATTCCATCACACTAGATACAACGCCATCCTAGTTATCCATACCTTGATGCATCATGTCTATGTGTTTTATCAAAAATAAGAAATAATATGCCATTAGTATCCCAACCCCTGAAACAAGCAAATCATCATCACCATATCTAATAAAGTCTCAAAGAATCATAGACTTGTTGGACTTCTGAATCAATCTCACAATTATTGGTTAATGCATCTTATTCTTCTATTTGAACTTTATGTGTATACATAGTATCATGACACTCAACAAAAATCACAAAGTATCCATCCTACATCCGTAAACCATCAACATGCATACATCTTGTATAATCATAGAATGTCATCATAATAGGAAATACAATCCATTTCATTTGCATCATCATTATCATTTAAGTTGTTTAGAATAATATAGGTTTGTTACTCTAAACATCTTACAACATTACACAATCATGCATAAACATCCATATAATGAACATGAAATGCATCCATCTCATAGAGTTAACATCCCACATCATCATGACATAGTATATAGAAAAAGATACTAAAAAGGGAAGTAAATCATCCATCATATTCCTATCCATGTCATATACCATACATCATATACATCCATAACATTGCTTCATGAATCATGAACATCACCTCATATGCATAAATAAACATACATACATCCATAGCATATCATCTACATCCATACATAAATAAACCGTGAAATAAAAGAGACATCACATCATAACTGCCGCATAAGAGCCATCTCATATATATATCAAAAAATTGAATGTCATGGTACAAATCAAATTCAGTGTGTAATATCATAAAAAATGGGTATACAAGAGGCTATCAAAAATCAGCCAATGAATGTATATACATAAACAATAAGGTTGTACATCCAAAAAGTGTCTATAATATGGTGTTATCCCTAGCTCTGGCGATCATCATTGTGGGAAAAGTGATGGCTGCTGACTGATGGATGGGACACCTCCTAAGCCGCTTGGTGCCACCCTATTCCTCTGAGAAAACTCTAGCTGTCGTTCATGTTGAGGGACCTCCTTGTGGTATAGTGTCGTATAGTATGAAACCTCCTTCATGGCCATACCGTACAGTTGTGCCAAGACCATCTATCCCACCTATCCCTGTGTTTGTTGTGTAACAACCTCTAGCTACTACCTATACCATGTCTTCTGGTCTAGTGATATGTCAGCCTACTATCTCAACTACCTCTCGTGATCTCTCTCACTAGAGTGACAACTTGCAATTTCTTCCATGTTTGATCTCTCTCACCTATGATAATCTATAGTTTCTAATGGGCCTAATCCCACTTCTATCTCAATCTATCCCTCTCCACAGTCAGAGCCTATATCTATGCATTCCATGGATCGAAACCCTGCGGTGGTTGTTGCGGTGGCTGCTATAGAAGCTATTTTCATCATAACTATATTATAGGTGGTTGTTGATCATGCCTGTGTTGCCCATCATGCCCATCCTATCCATCGTGCTCGTCATGGGGAGGTTTTTTCTACTGTCCCCTTTGTCCTCTAACTAGGACCTATTCACCGACTAGATCTTTTAGCCATACTGGAACATGCTCCTACCAATATGCATCATATGCAATCATCATACCTGCATCAAGAGGCACACTGAAGCATGCTTAGGGTTGTGGGACCAACTGTCTAAACTCATCAATCACAACTTGGGAAGGGATTTGTTGTCCCTGGGTTATCTCTCTAAATGTCCTAGCAAAAATATCCCTGCTAGGATACATCATGCACCTCCCCGAACTACCTCGCTACACAATCAAGGAGGTACCGCTCAATCATATGATGCTCTCCCCCATGCATGTATCGATTCAAATGAGCAAAGAATATCTACTAATCATCATCATACCATCAATATGCTTGGAACCATGGCCTCCATTGAAAAACTTTCATGTCATCTATAACCCACCTCTAGTACATGAGCTATGTGATACCGGTGTGATGTAAAGTGGTCATGCCTGTGTATCTATATACTACAGGGTCATCAGGATCTATGTCATCAAGTGTGATCATCATCCTAAGTATTGCAATATGCTCATATGCCCAAATATGGAGTGTCACCATGACTCCTATGTTGCTCCTCTCGAGATACACCACCTGATGCATGTCATGGTATAGTGAAGCAAGAACCACTGGACCCCTAGCATATAATATCATCTCCTCCATCATGCTGGTCCAAACCACTCCCCAACCATCATTGAATCCTTTGGTGCACCGGTTGGGTACAAATACCCCTAAAATCAATGACCCTTGTAAGCATGCAAATCAATTTGGTCACTGTTACTAAAGTACTCATCTACACCAAGAACCTCAAAAATAGTGTCACCTCTTGCCTCAGTGTCATAGATAATCCTGTCCCTATGGATGGGGACCCATAGAAACCACCAGACATCCTTGAGGGTCACTGTCGCCTCTCCAGTGGGAAGTTGAAAAAAGGAAGTTCGTTGCACCAATGCTCGACTAGGGTTGTCATCATCCCCAGATGTGTACAGAAATATGGCATGCATGCTACAAAACCCAAACCATTGGTACCCAAAAAAGCTATTGCGTGGTCATTCAGCTCTCTTGCACGACAAAGATTACTAGACTAATGCTCCTTGAACAGGAGCAGGTGAAGAACCTCATGCACGCACAAATCGCACTGCATCAAAATTTCCTAAAAATGATGGAAAATGTTAATTCTAGACCCTATAACTGTAATAGCAACGCTATTTACCATATCGACACTCTATATTTCTAGCACTAGTGGCTCTATAATCAAAAGTGGCATGATCTTGCAAAAGAAGATCGACATTTCCACATGATGTTGGACCCAAATCATTGAGTGTGAAACCATACTGCATAGGCGATGCTATTTACCATAGCGACGCCAAACCTAAATTACCTTCTGTGACATGATCTTGCAAAGGCAAATCGACATTTCCAAGGCAACTCTAGACCAAAAATTGGCCCCGCGACACTATGTCACAAAGGTGGCACTCCAACATCAACAATGACATTGACTGGAGTAGAAGTGGCGTAATATAGTGTCGCTATTGACTGAATTGTTTGGACCCTAATAAATGCATCAAAAACACAAAAAATGAGAAAAGTTTCAGTTTACGTACTAGGGGTCTTGCGTTGGGGGGCCGTCGATACTCTCGAACCTTGTCTGTACAATATCGAGGAAGCACATGATCATCCATAGCATTAGTAGCTTAGAGAAAAATGGCAAGAAATCTCTAAAGGAAAGTGTGAAAATGAATTGAAAATGACCCTTGCACTCATATTTAAGCATGAAAATTAGGGTTTTTTCCCTAATTGAGGTGGGAAACTATGATTTTTAATCCCGATGATCGAATATCAAGCCATGAAGCCTATTTTGAAGCATTTTTTTAGTGTCTTGAGCCTGTTTTTGCATCCTATAGCTTTTTTTCTATAGTTGAACCTTTGTTGAATCTTTGTGGCAAGCTCAACCTAAAAATTGAATTTTTTTCCCAATCTCTCGAGGGGGCAGTGTACTAGCATAATTCCTTCCACTAGGGAAACAATGGGGCATCCAAAAGACCGAGAAATTTTGAATTTTTGATCTAGACAACAACGTTGATATTGAAAAACGTTAGTCTTTGAACCAATGTAACAAGTACCTTGCTTCAAAGAGGAGAAAAATATAGACACTTCAAATTATCCTGATCAATATCATCTGAATTTTTTTTTTTAACACCATTTCATCCTAAATCACCTCTTTTCTAACTATTTAATTAAATAATCTAATTTTTTTAATTAAATTTATCATTTTCTTCTATTAATCAAATAATCAATTTTATTGGATTACTTCATCCCCCTTCATACTAATTTTCATCCCATTTAATTAGATAATGTAAATTATTTAATTAAACTTCCTATGTCTTCTCATTTGATTAAATAACTCTAACTATTTAAGTAAAGCTAACATTTTCCCACATTCCTCTAAAATCTCCTAAACCACACCTAAGTTAATTAATATTTGATTAATTAACCTTATCCACTTTCTAATCCTCATTAGTCCATTCTCCAATATTTAACTCCATTAAAGCTAAATAAACCCATGGTTTATTAACTCCAACTTGCACAACTAATTAATTTTCTCAAATTAATTAAATGGCTATTTTCTCTCATAGTTGCATGGGAATATTCTCATGGAATATTCTTTCTTCATTTACTCCCGTCATTGATTTTTTTTTTCCCAAGCCTTGATGGCTCTTACACAAGCCATCTTGTCTCCCACCTAAGCCTTAACAGCTCTTATAAAAGCCACGTTGTCTCTTAGATAAGCCTTTACTCCTCTTACATGAGCCTTAATATCCTTCACCCACAAGCCTTTACTTTTTCACCCGCAAGACTTTACTCCTTACATGCTCTCTTCCAAAGATGTGCTCACACATGTGTGAGAACACATCCCCATCAAATATATTCTCCTTGTGACACTTGTCACAAGGCTAATCATCCTTCAATCCTCTCATCAATTTGAAACCATTGATTGGACAAATATATCTCAACCCTTGATTCAACCATTTTCCCTATAAATAGAACTCACTTCTATGAGAAAGAGATCCACTTCTTGAAGCAAAGTTATGCTACTCAATTCCATACTTACTCTCATCCATTTTCATCATTTAGCTCACATCTTGCATCAATTTTCATCCATAATCCACAATCTTGAAGCTTGTTTCATCAAAGGGATTGGAAAAGGGCTATTAGTTCACATCAATATGGCACCAATCCACCTATGGGATGAGGTTTGGTGCATTTAGATAGATTTCATTCATGCATTACTTGTTATTTCTTGTTTTATGTCAATATTTTCCATTTTTATGCTTTCAAGAATCTCATAGGGAGTATGACTTAGTTAATGTGACTAATTTCTTTGTGTTTTAATCATTTTTGGCTCAGATTATGATCACGCTCATAGTTAGATACAACAGTCCTCCAATAAATGATATGTACTTTCTCTGATCAACCTTAATAAATTCATTATTCTTGCTTAACTTGCAACCAGTAACTATAGGAGTACATACTGGTTTAGAGTCTTCCATTTCAAACTTCTTCAACATTTCCTTGACATATTTTGATTGTGAAATGAATATACCTTTTTTCTTCTAATTTATTTGTAGTCTAAGGAAGAAATTCATCCCCCCAAATGTTGACATTTCAAACTCATTCCACATCTGGTCTGCAAATCTCTTGCACATAACTTTATTTTCTCCAAAGATTATGTCATCAAAATACACAACCATAATCAAGATTTGATCTTTTTCCACCTTAAAATAAAAGATTGTTATCTGTAGTACATTTATTGAATCCTTGCTGTAATAAGTATCTATCCATTCTTGCATACCATGCTCTGGGGGCTTGGTTGAGTCCATACAATGCCTTCATTAGTATGCAAAGTTTATTAGGATTATCTGATAGCTAAAAGCCTTTTGATTGTTCAATGTATTCTTCTTCCAACTCACCATTCAAGAACGCAGACTTCACATCCATCTGATAAACTTTGAAATCCTTATATAAGTGTTGCAAAATCCAAAAACATGTCCTAATAGCTTTCATTCTTTCCATCGAAGAAAATGTCTCCTCAAAATCTATTCATTCCACTTATGAGTAACCTTTGCACGCAAGCCTTTCTTTATTCTTGAAAATATATCCTTTCTCATTCAACTTATTTTGAACCACCCACTTAGTTTCAATCATATTCTTGTTTGCTAGTCTTGGGACAAGTTCCCAAGTTTGATTCTTCTCAATCTACATTAGTTCTTCTTTCATAGCCTTGATCCAATATCATCTTTACATGCTTCACCCATTGTTTTAATTTCAACTTTGGAAAGTAAACATAAATTTACTTGTTCTTTTGTCATAGCAACCTTTCTTCTTATCAATACACCTCTACTTTTTTCACCAATGATTTGATCTTCAAAATGATTCTTCTACACATACTTAAGAGTCTTAGGGATCCTTTCCAAAGCTTCTTCCTCTTCAACCTATACTTTTTTTTCCTTACCTTCATCTTTTTCTTCTTCTCTAGAAGAGGACTCATCTGATTCATATCCATCTATTAGAACTGAGCTTTTATGTAAGTCTTCATCTACTTTGACACTTACACTTTCAATAATCCTTTTTAGCCTCTTGTTATAGCACTGATAAGCTTTACTTTTTGTAGAATATATAAGGAATATTCCTTCATCAAATCTTGCATAAAAATTCCCTAATTTTTCTTCATCTCTCTTAATATAGTATTTTCTTCCAAACACTCTGAAATATTTGATACTAGGAGTACTTCTATACCATAACTCATAGGGAGTCTTTGAACTATTTTTCCTTTCATGTGCTTTGTTAAGTATGTAGACTGCAGTATGAATTGCTTCTCTCCAATAGACATCCAGTAGGTTTGCTTATGTCATAATTGTTTTTGCTACTTCCTGAATAGTCTCATTCTTCCTTTCAACCACTCCATTCTATTGAGCAGTCCTAGGAGATGATAAATGTCTCTTTATTCCATGATCTTCACAAAAACTATTGAACTCATTGGAGGTGAACTCTCCCCATTTGTCAAATCTCAAACATTTTATTTTCATATCCATTTTGTTCTCAACCATAGCTTTAAATTCTTTAAACTTATCTAGAGCTTCTAATTTTTCTTTGAGAATAGTAACCCAAATCATTATAAAATAATCATCAATCAATAACATGAAATACCTGTCACCTTGAAAACTTCTTATTCTGGTAGGTCCACAAAGTTTTGTATGGACCAACTCCAAAGGACACATAGTAGATTATTCTTTGACTTTGAAACTCTTTCATGCTTGCTTCCCAATTTGAAATTCATTGCAAACAACATTGATAGGCTTTATAATCTTTGGCAGATCTCTCACAACTTGAATTGAACTAATTCTCACTAGGCTATCATAATTTATGTGACACATTCTTCTATTCCATAGCCAACTTTCATTAATTTGACTCATAAAACACATACCATTAGCACCCTTGAGTTGGTAAACATTTCCATCTCTTCTTCTTCATATAGAAATCAGATTTTCAGATCCTTTTTTGATCTCACAACCATCATCCTGAAGTACAAGGTTATACCATTTGCTACACATCAATCTTACACTCAAAAGCTTATGTTCAAGACCCTGAACATAAAGAAAATCGTTTGTATTATGCTTTCCATCAAAAGTGATTGACCCTTTTCCACATACTATAGTAGATGTATCATCACTAAACTTAACAAGATCTCCTTCAAATTTCTCATGTTTAAGAAACTTAATCTTATCACTAGTCATGTGATTTGAGCATATAATGTCAATGATCTAGTTATTCTTTTCTTCCCTAGCATGAAAGGCAGGCACCATTGCTCCAATATTATGATTGGTATCCAAAGTACTTCATACATCTCTTAGGGTTAGCAGAATTAGTTCCATCACTTAGATCCATGGACAAGCACTCATTATCCTCATTGTTAGGGTAATCAGATTTATCATCAGATATATTGGCATCTTCTTTAACATAATAACTTTTCTTAACTGATTTACCTTTGTTCTCCTTATGTTTATCTTTTGAAGCTTTGATAGGACACCTTCAAGCATAATGACTAATCTTTCTACAATTAAAACATTCAAAATTTAACTTACCTCTATATTTTCTAGTGCCCTTTTTCAATCTCCTCACAAAGTTTGCTTCTACATCATCAACATCATCTGGACCTAATTACTCATTCTTTTCAACTTTGCCAACTTTAAAAGAAATTTCCTTCTTTGAATCATTTGGACTAAAATCTCTCAATTAAAAAGCAATTAAAGCACCAAGCAACTTATCTCTATAATATAGATTTAAATTTCGAGCTTCTTCAATAGCAGAAACTCTATGACTATAAGATTTAGATAGAGTTATTAGTACCTTCTTTACCACCTCATCTTCTTCAAGTTTTCCACTAAGACCTTTGATGGAATTGATAAATTTGTCCACTTTATGCATGTAGCTTGTAATATCTTCATCCTCTAACATCTATAGGGTTTCAAATTTGATCTTTAGGTTATGCATCTTAGCTTGCTTGACTTTTTCATCTCCTTCATAGATACATTTCAGCTTCTTCTAGATCTCACTAGCAAATTTGAGATTCATAACTTTCACAAGTTTAGTATTAGAAAGACCACTCAAAAGAGCATACCTTGATTTCCCATTGTTCTCATATGCCTTGATATCGTCATCAATGGTTAGACCATTTGTAGGAACAATATATCCAAATTCAATAGACTTGCAAACTTCAAAACCTAATGAAATAAGGAAACCTTCCATCTTGGTCTTCAAGAATTCATAGTCTGGTCCATCAAATAGAGGATCCTATTTCTTGTGCGTCATACCATATCTACCTCAAATGGTTAAGCTTTCTTCCAAGGAACCTCACTTTGATACCAATTGTTGAATGCATAAGACAACTGAGAAGGGGGGTGAATTTGTTATTCATTGAAACATAAAACCCACATTAACCTTATTATCCTTTAATTTGTTAGAGTTTTTTAGCATGTAAACACATAACTGAAACTAAAACACAATAAAACCATACACAACAAAACACTAGATTTACATGGAAAACCCAAGAAAGGAAAAATCATAGTGAGGATTAGCTCATAATATAACATAATTACAACATCAAATACAAAAAGGATCACTATCAGAGGGATCACTATCCAACAAGAAAGAAGGGCTCACTGCCAAATTACAGAAAAGAAGAAAGAAGATTGTTAAAATGAGAAATCTATCTCAAAGTAATAGAAAATTTCCACCACTATACCACCAATGCATACACTATCTCTTTGAAGAATAGACACCTTCTACTCACTACTTCAAGTAGTCTTAGTTGTTAAAGTTCACACTGCACTTCTCACTTTCATACTTCACATCACAATGCACATCACACACACATCATGCATACATCCTCCATCAACTAAACATACATATATACCCATCACAACCTTGAAAACAATTCACAAGGTCAACTATGCACCTCAAATGTGCAAATTCAAATTAGGTGGGCACTAAGCATTAGCTCAATGTAGAAGATGTCACAAACAACCCACTTGAGCTCACTAAGGAAGAACTCCTTGAGTATAAAAAAGATCATCAAAACATAGATAATGTGGCTTCAATTTCCCCAACTTTCATCACACAACCCTTGGCACAAGGTGTGACTCCATCTATGATTCAACCAACTTCATCCCTTGTACTAAGTCAAACATCAACTTCTAATCTTGCTACTAGAATTTCCACCGACCTTGGTCACACTCTCCCTTTAGGAGGTAACACACTTTTTGGTAGACAAGCCACCATCCTTCCACAAAACATAACTTGGACACCAACATTTGGTGCCTCATCCCATTCTTTCACCACCGTTCCTGAACACCCTCTACATCCACACACACCACTGACATTCCATAATGCCACAACGGTCTCGACATTTCTAGCACAACCATCTTCATCCATCACCACAAGTGTGCCTAATGTTACACAAGGTAATGTGAACCAAGTGCCTCAAGAAGAACAACAAGGGAAAGTTAACACCCTTACACAAAGTCAACCCTTAACACAACAAGGGACATCTTCATCCGACCACCCAATTGGCCCATCAAAACCATTGGTTCCATAAAACACATCAACCCCATCTATCATAAATCCAAATGAAAGCAACACATTGACCACAAATCCCATCAACCAAGGTAATACCTTAGTCCCAAATCAAACAAAACAAGGGAATCCCCAACACATTGGTGAAGGGACCCCTTTTAATCAATTGACCCAAGGTCCAAATATGTCATCGACGTCCCAGCACCAAATGGCACCATCATCTTTATCATTGGTCCCCTAAGCTATGCAAAATCAAGCAGGCCCCCAAACTTACATTCCTCCATCCCAATCTACAATTCTACAGGGAATGATAGCGCAAAACAACCCCTAAAATCTCATCCCACAACAACCATCTCACAATTAAATAAACCAACAACTCACTCCTACCATGATCACTCAAAATCCATCTTACATTTACAACACCAAATCACTTCTGCATTGCAAGCACAACAAGCTCATGCTCTAGCTTTCTAACAAGCACAACAAGCTCAAGATAAATCTTTACAACAACAAGCCTATCAACAAGCCTTGCGACAACAACAATCTCATGCTTTAAATTTACAACAAGCACAAGATGCCTACCAACAAGCATTGCAACAACAACAAGCTCAACAACAAGCCTTGATCGCACATCAACAACAACAAGCCCAACAACAAGTGTTGCTAGCACAACAATACGCCCAACAACAAATACTAACACAGCAACAACAAGGTTTGTATTATAATCCCCAACAAAACATCATAAATCCAATAGTACAAGGAGCATATACACCACCACCTCTACCACCATCACCTTCACAATATCATAATCCACCCTACACACCATATAACACCCCATCATATCAAAATACCATTTACACTTCATCTACCATTCCACAATATACACATATGCTCCTCTACCAAATCTGAAAGATGATGTATCATCATAGCTCAAGGCGCTCACACAACAGATCTAGGACATACAATTGGGAAAAACCAAGAAACCACATATGCAATAGAACTTGTGTCCATACCCATTCAATAGAAACATCACAATGGTGCCTTTCCCACCTAGTTTTGAGGTTCCAAAGTTTGATAAATATAAAGGATGGGGAAATCTGGTGGATCACATCAAATAATTCCATGTAATGTGTATGGAGGTGGCTCACAATGATTCCTACTTAATGCACCTTTTCCCACGTAGTTTGGCGGCCAAAAATCGATTGGTTCTCATAATTGCCTCCTAGAATTCAAAACTTCCAACAGATAATTGATAGGTTCATAGATCGTTTCTCCTTTAATATTTACATGGATGTGAGCTTGGAAGAGTTGTATACCCTCAAGAAAAACAAGGGGAAATCCTTCACAAACTTCCTACAATGGTGGAGGAAATGAGCTAGCAAGAGCAAGTGGCCTATCCCAAAAGAGAAACAAGTCAGAATCATCATTAATAATGTTAACATGGATTTATCCTTTCAATTAAAGATGTAATGTGTCACATCTTATGGCGATCTTATCCCTAGGGCCCTCAATATTGAGAGAGCCCTAATCACACAAGGGAGCACACAAGTGTATAAAGACAACCGCCCATCCACTAGTTCTAACAAAAAGCCTTGCTTTTGGGCCAAGAACAAGAATGTTACTAGTGATGGTGTTGTTGATGCAAAGGTGGTCTTAATTGCTCATAGGCAAGAAAACACCGAAACCATAAACACACAACTGCCAAACAATCAACCAACAATCAATGCTGCAAACACTCAATGTGGACCACAAAGAACAAACAATGCTCCTAAGCAACAATTCAATCCCTTAGGGGAACCTATGGAGGATGTGCTGAAGAAGTTGATATAGTCTAACCTTATTGTAATCCTAGATTTCTCAAACTATCAAGTGCCACAAGTCAAACCTCCTAGCTATAGACACAATCATTTTTGTGAATTTCACCGATACAAAGGTCATAACACAAAAAATTGTTTGAGACTCAAACATCTAATACAAGATCTTATTGAACAAGGAGACATTGTGTCGATCAAAAATCTGGGAATGAAAATCAGAAAATTTACACAAATCCTATGCCTAATCATGGAAAAACAAAATATTTAGGAAAGGCATCAAATTCAAACAACATAAACCATACCCATGATACCATGGTGGGACATATTTGTGTCATTCATTCATCACAACATGAGGAATTAGAAATGTATCAAGATATTGTTTTAAAATAAAGTCCAAACCTGTCAATAGTGTCTAGCAATATTTCATACTGTAATGGCATCAAGTATGTATCTGATTATGATATCTCTCCCACATATAACTTCATGATTGGACATGTTAAAGAAGTTCTAAATGAGCAAGAAATATCCCTTATTACACCCATACCCACAAACTGTTGTGAAGAGTCTTTCACCAATGATATATCATCCACCCAAGGATCATGTCAAGAAGAGGCTCTTGAGGATAACAAAAGTTACTCCGAATCGAGTCAGGATCAAGAAGCCCTATCCCCAAAGTTTCACCAAGAGCTAAGGGACATCTTCCAAACCATTTTAAACTCTGATGATGTCCCTAATATCACCCTTGAGATGTTTCTTTTTGATGGACATATAGACATTCTTCATCCAAAACAAGAATCTCCCACTCTTGATATTCCCACACAAGAGCAAGCAACAGTCGAGATTATTGATTCTTATAGTGATTGTGCATCATCGACATCTTTTGAATCAACACCAACATCTTTTGAAGCAATATCAACAAGTAATGATGTCATAGAATCATAGCAAACATTATATATTCCTGAACAATAGGAACCCATAGCAATATCATGTGTTCATGACAAGTCATATTTAGTGGCTATGGATAAGAGGATACATTATCAGGGAAAAGGATTAGGTATTGTTAATACCTTCACATTGGGGGCAATCTTGTCTAATGCAAACACCAACATATGGGGCATGAAGGATGCTTATGGGGAAAATACTATCAACACTACAACTAGTAATAACATGAATCATCATCCAACCATCATCTCATACACAAATTGGGAGAAAAATAAAAAAGAAAGATTCCTACCAAAGAAAGGAGGAGATCATCAATGAAAATGAAGCAGTAAACAAAAAAGGACAAAGCAAGTACAAATGGATACCAAATAATGTAAAATAAAATCATCCTAATGATACTCCATCAATCAAAGAAACTATGGGGTAAAGTCCAAAAGTGAAATGTATGCATCAAAAGCATCCTCAAATAAAAAAGCAGGCTTATCAAGAAAGGAACAAAGTATATCTAGTGGTTGGTCATAATTCCACAAAAACCTCCATTCTCATCCATCATTGCTCATCTTCCCAAGTTTGCAGAGTCAAAGGTTCCAAACCATCGACCAATCCATCTCATGTTCCTTCATGCATGACACCGTCCACTCCATTCATGATATCCAATTCTCATGTTAACTATGTGTTGGAAACTACCCTTCATCATAAGGATTCCGAAGGAACTTTATCATGATGTGCGCACATAGACAAGGTTAATTCCAGTACCGATAAGGCATATCATGTATCCAAGTGCCCATATCCTAGCAAAGCAACTTCTTCAAGTAGAACCAAGCTCCTATATGACTCTTCTCAAACAAAATCATCTCGTCCTTGTCATGATAAATCCAACATTCCCTCCATCCATCCATGATGCAATATAGAGGAATAAACAACCACAATTCAATTTCCTTAATCAAATTCAAACATTCAAGGAGGCTTCAGGGCAAGACACTCTACTATAGATCATTGCATAATGTTTAGGCACTTCATTGAAAAAGTGTGGGACATTCAAGGGGAAGAAGCCTTTTGATGCTTCGTGGACTTCAAAAAATCCTTTGACACTGTGCCTAGGGACAAACTTTGGGATAGAATGGAGGAACTTGGGATTCCCAATCAATTCAGAGCGGCTGTCCACAGGCTGTATGAGCAGGTTAGAGCTAAAATTAGAACCAAAGATGGTATGCCTGAGTGCTTTGGTAGTGACATTGGGGTCAAACAGGGATGCCCCTTGTCTCCCACCTTGTTTGGGTTGTATATTGATAAGCTTGAAGATTGGTTAAACAAAAATGTTGGGAAAGGCATTCAATTTGTTGGTTATGTGGTGAAGTTACTTTTATATGCGGATGACCTTATTCTAATTGCCAAAACTGCCCTTGGTCTAAGAGAGCATTTAAAGGATCTTGAGCTCTTTTGTCAAGAGTTTGGGATGCAAGTGAACACTGGTAAAACTAAAATTATGGTTTTCTCTTTAAAAAGGAAGAAACAATAGGTTGATTTTATTTTTGAGGGGAGCCCTTTAGAGGTGGTAGAAGAATACAAGTACTTGGGTATTGATTTTCACAATAGGCTCAGTTGGGAGACATGTAGAATGAAAATGATTCAAGGTGGTTGGAGATCTTCTTACTTGATGCATAACAGGTGTAGGATAGTAGAGTTATGGGATTGGAAGACCAAGAAAACCCTTTTTGGTCTGTTGGTTACACCGGTGGTCCTTTATGGTTGTGAAGTTTGGGGAAGTAGCATGTCAAGCCACAAGTGGAGGTAGGTTGAAAGAATTCAAAAGCACTTAATCACTACTAGTATCAAATTCAAGTCTTCGGTTCCCTAAGAGATTCTTTTGGCTGAAGCTGGGATGTTTCCGATGGAGGCTTCAGTTGTGATCCGATTAGTAAGTTATTTAAAAAAAGTTGAAAACATGGATATGCAACGCTGGCCAAAATTGGTTGTTGAAGAGGAGCTAAAACGTAGGAAGAAGACTTGGATGACAAAAAATAACAATTGGTTGAGAAAGTGGGACACTAAGTTGCATGAATTTCCTAACACTAATGAGGAGATAAAAAAGTTTGTGTTCGAGAAGTTTAGAGTTGCTATGTGGGCTAGGCAGCTTGGTCGCAAAAAATCACATTATATAAAAGAATTCAACCCCATGTGGGAACATGACAAAAAATACTACCTAAGGGTCCCAATTAAAGGTAAGGTGAGGCTTCTCGTTGCACATCTAAGGACTGGGTCTCATCATCTTAGATGTGAAACAGGTAGGTGGACTGTCCCCAAGGAAGTATGGGAGCAAAGAACTTGTATTTTCTATAGCAAGGGGGTGGTTGAGACCGAATGGCACTTTATCTTTGAGTGTGTAGCTTATGAAGACATTTGTATCTAGTATGAGGGTAACTTGAAGGTGGTTAATATAAATGAGATCTTTATAGAAGATAGGCTTCTCAAGATGGCTAGCTTCCTGATCAAGATTCATAATAGGCGAGCTGACTTGGAAAGAAAGTTGAAAACGGTTAAAGATCAAACTCTGGGTCCCATAGGCTGATGGTCTTGTGGAAAATATTAAAATATTAATTCACTCAATTTGCATTCATAGTTCCCAATCCGCTTCACTGACCTTCAAAACATTCCCAATCTAGTATTCAAGATATTCTTTCAAACACCTGTCCAAGACCTTCATTTGTTGATTCCAAAATTAGACTGTAACAACACTGTCCTAATTGAAAATTCATTAAATAGACTCCAATTCAAAATAAAAATCTTGAAATGGATTCATTATACATCTAAGCACTTTTCAAAACCCATAACACTAATAAAAGTCTCAAAACCAAGATAAAAAAACACCTAAACCCCACTGTATTCAGGAATCACCAGTTTTCTTCCACTGTAGAAGACTTAGGGCTTATTGAGTAAACTATCTCCACAATAAATTTCTTGTTGGTATGTGGTGACTGATCATGCTATACTATATAGCCCATGGTATACTGTACACCCCGGCCCCTATCCTCCTATTTTTTCGCGTCATCACCGAAAAAGGGAAAAATCAACGAAAAAGGAAAAATCCAATTTTGTAGAACCCTAAAATCTGGAAGCTTCTAAGCTTGATAAAAAGGGGTTCGGATGGGTATTTCAGTATGATGAAAAATGCAATTATTCGCAAGATTGTAATATGTTTTACACTGGATAATAAAAGTATTGGATGGCTACGGTTTGGTGGATGTAGCCCGGATTGGGTGAACCACGCTAAATTTCTGTGTTATGATTTAATTTGTGTGTGTGTTTTAGTTTCTCTGTTTATTAATTAAATATGCATTTAATTGTTAGATATCTTCCATCTCTAACCCTAACAAGTGGTATCAGAGCGGGTTGTGTTTCAATTATCATCTGTAGGAAAGATCTCACGGTTGAGTGGGAGCAATGGTAGATGAGGGTAAGAAGGTTGAGAAGTTTAATGGGCAGAACTATCAGTTATGGAAGATGCAGATGGAGGACTATCTCTATCAGAAGGATTTATGGCGGCCATTGGAAGGGAAAACCAAGAAACCCAAGCAATGTCAGATGAGGACTGGGAGATTTGGATAGAAAGGCTCTTGGCAGTATTCGTTTGTGCCTAGCACAATCGGTGGCGTTCAATATTACAATAGCAAAGACAACTCAAGAGTTGATGGAAACCTTGGAAAAGTTATATGAAAAGCCTTCCACTTCGAATAAGGTATTTCTTATGAAGTGTTTATTTAATATGAAAATGGTAGAAGGTGGGTCAGTTACTGATCATTTAAATGAGTTTAATACAGTCACCAGTCAATTAAATTCTGTAAAAGTAAACTTTGATGAAGAAGTTAGGGCTCTTTTGATTCTGTGTTCTTTGCTTGAAAGTTGGAATAGCTTGGTAATGGATGTTAGCAATTCTATTTCTGGTTCGAATACATTGAAGTTTGATGAT
>VDFB02098860.1:0-14827 GCA_007258455.2 Sequoia sempervirens
TTGTATATCTGTAGATATGGACCTGCTCGTGGGTTCAGGTTCCTTACTCTTTTCTCTCCCCAGAGTCTTTATATTGAATGTATTAGCAGAGCAATGACCTGCACAGAAAAGCTATTACTCTATTGGAAATGGACATAATGTTGGATTCTCTTCTTAACAGCATAATGTAACTGTTCAACCACATTGGGGCTCATTTCATACATCTTATTACTATTCCTGAACTTCTAGTTTCATGTAGAATGAAGCACTTCTCAATTAGGTAGTTTCCAATTTCCATCCCTAATTGTTTTTCTCACCACAGGGGTTCTCTTTGATTGACATCCCAACATTTTAAATCTCAAATGCCAACAACAAGTCTCAGCTAAGATATTTTCTGGATCAGCAGATTCTGGCTTTATATGTTACTAATATCTACATAGAACAATTGCTGCAACCAATTAACTTTTAACATGCAGCTTTTGTTTACTAGCTAATTTGTTACATGTATCCTGTACAATTATATGACTTGGAAAGAGTTGATATATGCTTCTATTAAAATGGTGAACAATTCAATTATTAAAGACTATTGTGTCAAATGTTTGACTTGCATTGAGATTATTTGTTGCCACCTTGAGGCCTATTCAATACATCTTGTCACTATATCCGAACTATTAGTTTAATGCAGACTGATGTAGCTCTAAAATAGTTGGCCTGCAATTTCCATCGCTAGTTACTTTTCTGGTTAGAGAGGTTCTGTTTGAGTGACAACTCCCATTTTAAGCCTGAAATACTAATGAGTCCCAGCAAATATTTTTCGATGAATGAATTTTGGCGGGTAAGTACAAACAAATGCTGCAACCATGTGGCTTTGGACCAATGAACTTTTAACATGCAGTTCTGGATTACTATCTATATTCTGACATGCATCCGCTATAATCCTATGACTCAATATATAGATAGGATAGGTATTGCTAATTATCAATGGACTGTATTGTGCCAATTTTTTCATAATGTGTTACATCAGAGTGAAAGGCAGGACCAAGTGGATTTGTTATGTGTGCCTCAAATTAGGGCTGATTTTTTTTGGTTAAAGTGTTTAGTTTAACATAGGTATCCTGTCTTGAAGTTAAAACACAAATTATTCACCATTTGATGTTTTACTTCAATAAAACAATGGTTCATCTTAATGTTTAAGTGTGAATGTGTACATGTAATTGTTAGACAACTTAAGTGGGATTAAGTTCCCCAATCCTTAGACATTTTCCATTAAAATATATGATGGACGATTGAGTCCTGCTTAGTACCATGACAAACGCATAGCTAATTAAGATGTCTTTTCATTTCAACACGACCTACTTCCTTATTTATTAGTTTATTTTCTCAATGATTTTATACACACTAAGTTTACTATCTTAATGTAACTTATATATATATTGTAAACGATTAACCAGGTAACTAATTAATTAAAGAACATATAGTTGTATTAATCTATGTTCCCCCAAGTTTCTAGGACAGGGATGGTTTGAGATGGGGGGACATGTTTTCAAGGCAGGTTTTCAGGGACTATTAAAAAAGGAAAATTTTAAAATATAAGGAAATTTGAAATATTCATATGACAACATTGATAAAGCACTAATTATAAACATCATGGAACCTCAATACATAACATTACATTTGAATTGACAAAATTTAATTGCCTTCATTGTCAGTGTCTATACACATTATAGAAAAATTACAACAAAATGCCCAAAGGCTGCAAATTTCAACTATAAAATGACAAAAACATAGAAAATATGCAGTTGTCACTAATGAACATTTGGTAACATTGCATTAAAATTGGAGTCTAAGTTCGAGTCACTGCCACCATGAGGGGCTGCCTCATCCAATGGAGTCCCAACCACTTTCTTTGGTGCGTCCTCATCAACTTGTATAGCATCTTCAGGGTTAACATTCTAGTGTGGTTGGAGATGATTATACTCAAGGGTTTGTTGATAATGTAGCCACAAGGTACTGTGCACAATCACCAATTTCTTTGATTGTGTAGAGGTAAGGTTGTCCCTCTAATTGATTGAATGAAGCTATATGTGGATTAATTCCTCTATGTAGTGAAGGAACTAACAACTTGTGAAAGGAGGTGAATGCCAAGTATCCTAACTCTAGTGCATCTTTGCTATGCCACATCCACCATCCAACAAATTTAGTTTGAGCTAATGTAGTTGTATCTATTTTTGCCTCATTTGTTGAAGGTTGGACTATGCAGATTGACAAAGGCTAGTCATTGTGTGTGAATCATAGTAGACTCCTAATCAGTATACATTTTTGAAAGGGCCTTCAAGAGCTCTTCCTTACCTCTTCATCATGAGATTGAGGCACTCTCCTAGGCCTAGCTACATATCATTTGGAATTTATAGCATAGTTTGCCATATGAATTTGGGTATGATAAGATCAACACATATTATAATGGCAATAAGACAATATAAAAGATAGATTTCACAAGATGTTTGTGTGCCAAGATGCTATAATATCCAATATATGCAAAAATTGGGTCAAGATGCCTTAATATTCCAACATATAGCAGAAATGGAATAAACCTTTGAGGTAGGATGACTCATACAATTCTCTTTATGGAAGAAGCGATTCCATGCTATATCTCTAGGAGATCCCAAACACAATATCATACTCAACACATATCCTTGCATTGATATACCACCTCCTATATATATACCACCTCCTAATAACATAATGGAGGGGTACCAAAATCCCAATTAAGGCCTACTCATTATCTAATATAATTAATTACACAAGCTGTCCACATGACCCAATATAACTAACTAAAAGGATATGTGCCACATGTCGGCATCTCCATTGACCTAAATACATTATAATATCATATCCATAGGTACCTAACATGTCATCCCTCCTTGACATGTTTACCAAATAGTATGATTATTGTAAGTATTAAAAATATGACGCCTTGACCAATCATCTAACCATCCATAGTTAATCTTTGCATTGGTTTTAGCTTGATGGTTACTTACGTCCTATCTCCAATCTACATTTTGTTGCATCCATTCTGTTCCATTCCATATCATGGTAAGTCCTTTTTTGCAATGAATAGTTATTACTTTTATGATACCACTCATTTTTATAGTTGTTCCTTTGATTCCAGGTAGATCCATAGTGATTCCCTGTATTATCATGCCTCCATGTTTCTTGTCTCTTACAATGTGGATACCTATATATTCCACCCTTTGCTATCATTGGAACCTTCTTTGGTTCGTCACCATTTTTGCCACTTGTTTTGTTGGCTTGTGAAGAGAATTACTTGTCTTCTCTTTTCTCTTTTCCTCTTTCTCCTCTTGTTTGTGCTCTAATTCATTGGTGTCATCTTTAGTAGATTCACAAACTTGCTAGTCCTTGAATTTCCTTTGGACTTCATTATGTGTAATATCTCATAATTTCATTTTCTCCTCTTATACCAAATCTTCATGAACTTCTTTTGCAGATTGATTTTTATTGTTCCTAAAGATTCAATCTGAGGATAACCAACAACAAAAACCTGCTCATCCATATCCAAAAGATGAAAATTTGAATGCAAAACATATTTATCCATAGAGAACTTCAAATCTTCAGAAAATTGAATTTCCTTGCCCACTATTTGACTATCTTTGGTGTGCTTTGTTTGTACTTGTAGTTTCTTGGTTAATTCCATGTTGATGAAGTTATACTTGCAGCTAGGGTTTATAAAATAATAACCTTATCCTTTTGAATGCATCTATGAAATTGAAGGATTGAATCTTCCTTACTTGGAGTTAAAGTGCATATGCTTGTATCCTTCATCTTAACTTCATCATCCTCTTTTCCTTCTTTTCATCCTTGTTCCTCTCTTTTTTCTTTTCCTTCTTCGTCTTCTCCTATTATTTCTTTTCATGTCCATCTATCTATGAAAACTTGTTCCAATTCATCCAAAGAAGAATTGTTCTCATATAATGGCACAAACTGTTTGTTATCTTTACCCTTTTAAGTATATATACAAATATAATTTCCATTATATAATTTGACCACCAACTCATTTAAATTGAAGCCACCATTGTAATGCATTTCCACTTCCATCAAAATCGGAGATGCATATTGAAACTAGGGTTTCTAAATTTCTACCAATTACCTAACATAGAATAGATTATTTTGTAATATTATTGTCCTCAAACATAAAAATGCAAATTATTGACCCCTAGCGAATTTTGGTGAGCTTTCAAAAATATTAAAATATTAGAAAAATGTCATGATTTGTGGCTTGGAAAGTGAATTTATTAAAAATCATAAAATTGCAATAACTCACTTAATATTGATGTTTAGACCATAGCTTTTACTTAGATGATCCTCCAACTTCAGCAAAAGATTGCAGCTATTTGAAAGATATAGGTAAGTCTTCAAAAATTAGGGTTTTGTCATCACCTTTGCCTAAATGGTAACTCTGATACCACTTGATAAGATCCACACATATATATTAATGGCAATAAGACAATGTAGAAGATAGATCTCAAACAACTCAAGAGATGCTTGTCGGCCAAGATGGTGTAATATCCAGTATATGCAAGAATAGAATAAATCCTTGAGGTAGGTCAACATTGTACAATACTCCTTATTGAAGAAGCCACTCAACGTTATATCTCCAAGAGATCCCCCAAAAAATATTATTCTCAACACATATCCTAACAATGTCATTCACCTCCTATATCTATACCACCCAATAACATAATGGAGGGTTACCATAATCCCAATTAAGGCCCACTAATAACCTAATATAATTAATTACACAAGTTCTCCATGGGACCTAATATAACTAACGGATGGGATGTGTGCCACATGTTGGCATCTCCATCCATCTAAATGCATTATAATATCATATCCCTAGTTACATAATAGGGTGTTTATAGTGTTTCACTACTATGTCATAGTGGGCCTAATATGTTCCTCATAAAATCCTAAACTAGATTTCCTTTCTATGAATGGCTTGCTTCATTTGTCGAAGCATGCTATCAAATAGACATCTAATCGAAAATTAATGGGACGCTTCCAAAATATGACGGCTTCGGAAGCAGGGGACGGGGGTATTCTCCCCCCCCCTCCATCCCACTACTGCCTGAAGGCGTGGCCGAGAGGCTGGGAAACGCTAGCCTCTCCCGTCTTGAGACGCGTCAATGGACGCATAAATCAAATTTTAACTTAAATTTTTAGTTTATATTTATTTTCTTGTTGCCCTAAGTTGGCGTGGGCCCCACCCCTTCCTCTAAAACAACACAAAACAATGAAAACATTAAGATTTGATCATTTCAATCACATTCAAAGACTGATTTTTTTTTGCAGCCAGCTGAAGAAGAAGAAAAACAGTGAAGAAGTCTGATTGAAGGGGTGAAAATAAAGATTGCAAGTGTGATAGGAGTGAGAAGGAGCAAGAAGAAGAGGAGGAAGACGATTCTACTTCATTTTGGAGAGATTTTTCAAGCACAAGGTAGGGTTTTTGAAGTTTTTTTCAAATTTCTTGTTGTTTTTCAAGTTTTTGTTTTAAAATTTATTTTCTTAGTTTAAACTTGTTTTCTTTTTTTCTTATTCATCTCAAAGACTCAAAATCAGATTTGATGTTGAATCTTGAGAGCAAAATGATGAAGATGATTGAATCATTCATCATTTTGCCCTCAAGATTCAACATCAATTTTTTTATTTTAAAATTTTAATATTAAAGTTTAAAGTTAAACTGTTAAAGTGTAAACAGCTTGCTTTTTAAATTTTTTTTCCTCAGATCCTTTCTATTTCTCAAATACTATTAGTTATTAGTTATTACTTATTTATATGGCTTATAGAGCTTGCTTTTTTTTCCTCATATCCTTTCTATTTCTCAAATCCTTTTTATTTTCTAATTTCTATTTGCAAACTGCAAAGTAAAATTTCAAATTTGTTAACTTATTTCAATTTTCAATGTTCATTGTTTCAATTTGTTAAAGTAGGCTGATTTTATTTTAATTTTGTGAAATGCAGTGTCACTTTCACGATGAGCACCGAAGACATGAGTGGGGATGACATGGAAATTCACTCTCATAGTGAACATGATTCAGATTTTGAACCTGAGAATGAGGGGGATGACCATGGGGCTGATCCTGCAGCCCAATCTAGTTCCATAGCGAGTGCAGCAGCTAGTACAGGTTGCCCTTCAGAAACTTTGGCAGAGTTTGCTAGGGGTCATTTTGATCCGAAGTCTCCTCTGAAACAGTTTGCTACAAGCATACAAAGCACATCAAGTTCAGGTGGGGGAACAAGGAAGTGGAAGTGCAACATTTGTCATATGGAATGGTTTGGTAGCATCACTCGAGTGAATGCACACTTTCTTTTTTGGACAGGAAAAGGTGTGGAGCCTTGTAAGTTTTTGAAGGAGGCTAAAAATATAAAATATAGAATGGAGTTTAACAAGCTTTGGGGCATTCCAGAGGACACAAATATTTCAGTCCCTACTACTTTGACTGGTAGGGCAGCCCTTCAGCAAATCCAGCATGCATCAGTGCCACATACTTTTCAGACGGGAGGAATGATGTTTGGAACTTCATCCACTTCCACTTCTAGTGTCGCTAGGGGGACAGCCACAGGGAAACGCAAGTTGCAGACATCACAAAGTAACCCCATAGCTAATATGTTTAATGTGCAGTTGAGAGATGAGATAGATGAATCCATTGGCAAGTTCTTTTTTGCCAATGGAATTCCATTTCATGTTACACGGTCTCCTTATTATAGGGAGATGATGGCTATGGTGGCTAAGGGAGGAACATCATATGTGCCACCAGGTGAGACAAAAATGAGGACCTCGATCTTGGATAAGTGCTATTCCAAGATCAATATTTTGATGGAGAAGATGAAGGCATGTTGGGTGGCATCTGGGTGCAGTATAGTTATGGATGGGTGGACGGACATTAGCCATCGTCCACTCATCAACATCATGGTCACATGTGCAGAGGGCCCATACTTCCTTAGAGCAGTTGATTGTACAGGGCATCGCAAAGATGCTGATTTTCAGTTTCATCTCCTCAGGGAGGCTATTGAGGAGGTTGGGCCACAAAATGTGGTCCAAGTAGTCACAGATGCAACCCATGTGTGTAAAGCAGCAGGGAAACTCATTGAGGCAGCCTATAGACATATTTGGTGGACCCCATGTTGTGTGCATGCCATGAACAATGCACTCAAGGACATGGGGAAGATTGATTGGATTAGAGGAGTGGTCACTGATGCGAGAGATGTGCAGATGTTTATCTGCAACCACCACACTTCCCATGCACTCTTCAGGACCTTCGCGAAGAAGGAGTTCTTGAAACCGGTGGAGACCCGATATGCATCATATTTCATTCTCTTGGAGAGAATGATTGAGTTGCAAGAGGCATTGCAAGTCATGGTTATGACTAATGAGTGGAATAGGTGGGCCGAGGCCAAGACAGCACAGGGGAGAAGGGTGAAGGAGATAGTGAAGAGTGATGTGTTTTGGACTGATGCAAAATACATTGTCTCCATCATTTCTCCAGTATTCCAGGTTATCAGATATGGGGATGGGGATGCACCTAACCTTGGAGAGGTGTATGAGTGCATTGACTCTATGCTTGACCAGATGAGGGCTGCTGTGCAAGTGAAGGACCCCTCTCTAGCATTCTACAATGAGCACATCCGGCCAATCATTCAGCGCAGATGGGACAAGTTGAACACTCCTTTGCATATGGCTGCCTTTGCCTTGAATCCTAAGTGGTACATGGCTAGACCAGGTAGAGTGACACCGATTCAGGATGATGAGGTGAAGGCAGGTTTCTTTAGGTGCATAGAGAAGATGTATGATTCTACAGATGCCAGCACAATTCGCACTGAGTGGACCAGATTTGCCACTCTTAGAGGCTATTCAGATGCAGCAAAGGTGGATATAGTTTCTATGGCACAGGAGGACCCACTTTTGTGGTGGAATTGTCATGGTTCGAAATCTTTGACCACCACTCTAGCTATTCGTCTGCTATCCCAGGTTTCCAGTTCTTCAGCTGCTGAGAGGAACTGGTCTACATATAGCTTCATCCACTCTCTTAAGAGGAACAGACTTACCTCTAAGAGAGCAGAGAAGCTTGTGGCTGTACACAGTGCTTTGCGTATCATGGACCGCAAGACAATTGTGTACAAGGAGAGTCCAGCGGCACGATGGGATGTGGAGCCAGAGGAGCCTTCACAGATTGATGAGGATGATCCTACCACTTCAGATGCAGGGCTGGTTGGTGTGAGCTTGAGGGATCTTGACCATGTGGAGTCCAGCAGTTCCAGTGATGGGGAGTTTGGAGATGATTAGAGGCCTCCATTCACTACATTTTGAGTTTCGACATTTTGGCATTTTGTCTTTTCAGTTTTCATTTTGTAATGCTACTTATTGTAATGAACTAATGATGAATCATGTAATCAATTAATCATCTTTATAGACTTTGTCATATCATCAACGTTATTCATATTTGGGCCTTTGGCGATATAATAGAAATCTCCAATTTGACAATTCCATTTGGTAAATTTTATTTAGCAATTAGCATTCAAATATCTTTGTATTTAGATTTAGTATTTCAAATTTTGCCATGTTATAAATTTACTAATTTCCTATAGTTTCATTTGAAATGTAATTCTTATACTGCTATACTATTATACATCTTTTCAAAACTAGTTTTTCAAGTACTATAAGTATATGTTTAACTATATCAGCGCACCCCCGCCACCCGCCGTCCCCCACGCCTCCCCGGCCGTCCCCAAACTAAGGCCCTTTGTCCCCACTCAAAGGGAACGCTCGTCTCCCGTTCCCCGTCTCCGGGCGGGTGGAACACCTTGATCTAATACATTCTCTAATGTTAGGAGTGTTTGTATCAACATATCCTATGACTTGCACAATAGGTGAGATGAAGGAGCAAACATTTCTGCAAGTGCAAACAACTTACAAAATATAATCTACAAGTGCAAACAAGTTAAAAATAAAAATAAAAAATAAAATGACAGAGTGAATGCTATTACAAAGAAGGAAAATAATTTGAGTTAGAAACATTAATAAATTAACTTTTAAAAAATTTAGTAATAAAATCAACAATTTCTGACTTCATTGTGGACCACCAATCATCATCGAGGATTTTTGTTTCACACTTTTCTCTTCAATTGTGCTTTCCTCTAGCCACTATCCACTCTTAATTAAGCACCGTTAATTGTAGAGGATTTTGTGCCTCAAACATCCTCTCTAACAAAATGAAGTAGTTGACATATTTAGATCCATGGGCATGGGGAATTCTTTCTTCAAAAAAATCCAAAACAAATATGTAAGTGTGATGGTTGCAAATGAATATTTTTATATCTTTAGCTTCTGCAAGCATTGCCTTCAGCCAATCTTTTTTCCCAATGTCTTACAATGTGTTGTTCAACATATGAAAATAACATGGGGTCCAAAAAATATGCTTGTAAGCACTCTCCACCTTCAAGCCAACTAACTTACTTACATGTGCTGAATCAGTCACCATTTGTACAACATTAAAAGCCACAACCTCTTCTATGTCATCCATCAAAATCTAAAATTGAAGCTTTGCATTCTTCTTCTTCCCTGAACAATCAAAGCACTAAGAAAACAAGAGCTAGCTGAACATGTGACCATGATATTGATGAGTGGTTGATATTTAAAATTGGTCCACCCATCCATGATGATAGAGTAGCCATCCGTTATTCATGTTTTCCTTATTCCTTATCAACACACTCACTTTAGAATATTCTCTATCAAGGAGGGTGGTGTGTAGCTTATTTTCTCTAGGTAGGACAAATGAGAGACCAACAACAATTACATCTTTGAACATTTATTTAAATAGCGAGAATGTGCCACATGAAATGATATGGCATGGGCATAGAAAGATTTGGCAATAGAAGACCCAACCACTTTTTGTGATTGTGCATTAAACAATATTTCAACAATAAACTCTTTTCTTTCCCTTGGAATAAGTAGAACCCTCTCCCTATTGACTCCCAACATCTATGGTTTGGGTAGGCAATGACACATTAGGTTGCATAGTCTCCAATGGAACTCTATTATTTCATGCCTCCCCTTCCATGTGCAACTTAGTCACCTCGGCTTTCTCAATTAGGGTTATTTTCTTACAAACTTTTACCCTTAGTCCATTTATGTACAAAAGATCAAAATAAACTTGTGTAGTTGCCACTATAGTTTTTATTGCACAAATGACAGCCATACTCTACTCCCCCCTGGATTTTTTTTTGTCTTTATCTAGGGGGGAGGGTGTCTTTGAGATGTGGAGACTTGCAGGAAACGTCACACAATTGCTACCATGCACTTTGGGACATTTTTGGGACGTCCACTTGGTTTGGGGATGCCTTGGGAACTTTGGGATGACCTTGAGATGTCTAGGGGACTCCTAGGAGTCTCTCAAATGCCCCTAGAACTCCTAGATGTCCCCTGCGGCAATAAAATGAAAAAGTCAATATTTAAAAAAAATCAGAAAGTGTTTTTGATCTGCATGCCACAAATCCTAACACTAATAGTCTATGGTCTCTCTCTCTCTCTCTTCCCCACGAATTGGATAATGTTAAAATAAGTAATTTTTTTTTTTACTTTTTAGTTGTTATTAGGGCTGTTTCAGGTTTAGGGTTGGTTTAAAGGGGTTTGGGGGTCCTTGTGCACCTCCCCACCCCCCTACAGCCTGAAAACATGCATGCGCCATAGGGGACAGCTAGCCGTCTCCTAATGTGGCCAAGTGTTTACTTAAAAAAATTCAAGTACCTGGAATGTTTCCTAAGTTTCTACAAATTTAGGGATAGGGTGGGGACGTTTCCTACCTGCCCCCATGTCCCCAATGGGGGCATGGGGTCAAATTTGGCAGGGGATGTCTCTGGGGAGCATAGGTATTAATTGTTGCCTATACATTTGACTATGTTGTAGCTGTCAATATTTGTAAGTTGTAACATAATTGATATTGTTTTTGAAGGAAATTAACATGTTAATATTCTGCATGACCAAACCATTTCTGACAACCCATTCATTCTGCTCATAATATAAATCCATACAGAGAAAACAGCCCTTTCTATACTGAACATTGTTGTTATCAACTTCTATGCATTATATTGTTCATCTTTAATCTGATTTAAGAACATTTAAATCACTATTGATCAATTCAAATAAATAGTGTGAGCTCACATAGCTATGATTCTAAACTATTGACTTACATCTACCAAGTACCTATTATGTGCCTTAAACATAAGCAGAAATAACTACTCAATATCCTCTTATCATTCTACTCACACAACAAATGTCTGCAATACCCTTAGTTGGATAACAGAATAAGAGATCATTATCTAAGTCTTTATATACTCATTCCTCCAATAAATGTTTAATCTTCAGATTAGAGAACAGAGAGAACTAAATTTTCTTTATCATTTAATTTCAGCAATATTAATTCTGTTGATTAGATAAGAAGTTGGAACAATAATCAAGTAAATAAGTAAATAAAGGGTTAATCTGAACTAGTTATCTTACAGCCTTCTTTAGTTTAGTTTGTTGTTTCTTTCCTGTAAAAGGAAATCGACTAATAATGATGACATTTAAATTTAAAAGAACAAATTCTGTTTCAATAACTCACATTGACATTATTGGCAGGCCATAGTCTTGTCAGTCTCTCAACAATATTTTCTACTGATATAGCTTGACTTTAAAAACAAGTTACATTTTCTTTCCAACCCCTATAATTTATCAGAAAGGTTGCATGTATGAACAATACATCTGCAAAGAAGAGTGTCAATATAGAACATAAGACCAACATCGAACAATGACCAGCTCTTGAGGGTAACCAACTGTTTTTGCAGTCTTATATTCACCATTTAAACCCATTTATGATCATAATTGCTGTAGCCACCCATGCCCCCAAATCCTAAACATAGTACAACACAACCAATTATTGGTAATAATAATCAACAAGCTATAAGTCAAATGAAACTCATTAATATGCCAGTGTTGGAACTCACCTTTCAGGATTATCACAAGCCCCAAACTCAATTTTCCAGGTTGGGATTAATTTCTTTAATTCTTAAAGATCATTCAAAGCTATAGCTTAAATAAAAAGAAACAGTGAATACACAGTCAACTTATGGATGTTAACAGTTTAATTCAAACCCATTACACTCCCAGTGCACAAGAGAGTTCCCATTACAATGTTCGACATAAGGTTTCAGAATTATAATTTATGACACTTCAAACTTTGAATTGTTAAATACAGATGGGTATGAAGATACAACTTGACCCATTTAGAAAACATCATGCAACACTTCATTAACAAATAATGACATGTAAACTTGACAGGCAGCCTTTCAACAAAGACATTTAACATTTATGGCCTCAAGGTCTGCAACAAAGCTCCAAGACAGAACTAAAGCTTGGCTCGATGTCAAATCTCAAGCTTCCATCCAATTTAACAATATAGGATTTCTCTCAATGACTGAGACACCTTAAAGACTCACTAATAAAATGCATTAAGCCAAATACCCGGTCAATGCCCATATGCATGCAAGACTGAAGGATTCATTTGATTATTTCGAGAAGACATGACCCAGCACACATGTTGTCAAATATACATTTAGCTAAATTTTCCTTAAAGGGCATTCACAATAAACACAGAATAATTTTCTCTCACAATATACACATATATTTCTTACCAAGAACAAGATTAACATAATTCATAAAAAATACAAGACAATATTTACCAGTCACCACTGCATAGATCCTGGATTCATCTCTTCCCTCTGTTTGCAGAGTTCTTGGTTGGTTTCTACCAGTTTCTCAAACCAAAGGTTTGCAACCTACTCACAAAGCTAGTGAGCACTTCCTTTAAACAAATATATTCTCACACACGATAATACCAGAGAACTAGGTTAATAACACACTTGAACTAGAAAGTCACCATGGCTTTTATCTCAACCCACTCTCAGTTAACAAAACTAAAAACTCCTGGTTTGCAAGAATCTCAGTCACAGAGCTATGGCAGTGATGGCGGCAGGAACAACCTTCACAATGAAAACCAAAAGAAAAATGAATTGTAATGGTTCCTATCCAATGAATTGTTTTGAGTCGAGAGACTATTAGAATTAATGAGATATGCTTGGGAAAATGATCAAAGGCTGATGATTTATGTACTAATAACAATACGATAGCACTAATCTCTAGTCTATCAACTTCTTTATGACCGTAAGTTTACTCTCCACTGCAGGATAAACTAAGTGTAGGTTGAGCTGTTAGATTTAGGGCTGAGGTTTCATTTAAGCTCGTCAACTTCATAAGGTTTAGAATTTAAACTTTAATCAATCCACCGTCTATTGATCTTAAACTGTCTTTGTTTTCAATAGTTAATAGTGATCACAATAGCCCCTGGTGCTTATTTATATCAATATGATCTCCATTACATTTTACAAATATTTATGGTTGTAACCATACTTACATATTACTTTTGTTTATTCACACACACACACTCTCATTTACTAAATCATTAATATCTAATATATGTGTGTAATTGTATCAAATATTAGTATATATGAATATTTGATACGATTTCACACACACACTCATTTACTAAATCACTAATATCTAATATATGTGTTTAATAGTATCAAATATTAGTATATATCAATATTTGATACGATCACACACACGCAGATATGTATATTTGTGAACAGATATACACACAATACATAAATGTTTTTTAACATTTTCAAGTGTGTGTGTGTACCTGCACAAATGTATACTTAAACAGAATGTGCTATCCCTGCACAGACATGACAACAGATCTGGACGAGAGGAGTACAAGACTGGACCGATGGAGTAGACTGTTATAGCCAATAATATGTTATGTGCCATCATGTGCTGGTAAATGGTGAATAATGGCTCCAAATTCAAGAGTTATCCCTTACCTGTGATCATACAACAGAAACTAGTCAAGACCCTCATTGTTATGAGGATGATAAGATAAATTGGACAGAGGTATTAACTAAAAAATTGAACAACAAACGTACCCGGGTCCACAGCTGAATTTTCTGTACACATAGATGGCTGCAATAATAGTCAGCAACAATTAAAATAATTTATAATCAACGCTCATAGTAAGTAATGTAAATGAAATAGTCCATCGGGGAGGGTTATGATAGGATTGTAACTTTTAAGTCAATCCGTACAAGTAACTAAATATAATATCATATTTAGGAGCATTTAGAGAAATAAAAACAAAACAAACCTTTTGCTTGATAGGATACGTCACTTGGCTGTGTTTTACTTTAATATCATGGGAAATGAAATGTTGGGGGTCTCAGATGCTGCTAGCATCCATGAAAATAATTTCTGGTTTTCATTCATCACTGTGTAAAAGTAACTACAAATCTGAGTATGTTTGCTTCTGCGACCATCCTAGTCCTGACCATAGGTCTTCTTGATGAGAACACTTGTCCATGATACTTATGCGCAGGGTAATGTTTCTGTCATTTCAAAAGGAAAAATGAGATGAACTTTTGTTCTCACCTTTGTGCGCTACTTGAGCACTCATGAAATTCCTCGGGAAACTTTACTTCTGCTTGAACATAATTCCATTCAGTATACATGAAGGTTGGTTATTAGGAACATTTTACAAGTCATTAATCCATCACTTGCCAGTAAGCATATCATTTCTGCAGTGACCATCGAAGGATAAAAAATTAAAATTGACTTCTGAAGCATTGGCATAGGCATTGTCATTTTAATCTCAAGTAGTTGAAGTATGATTATCTTAGTTTGGGA